>JARVJO010000111.1:12471746-12488824 GCA_031762555.1 Cynodonichthys magdalenae | reverse complement strand
GACTGGCAATTTTTCTGCTATCAATTTTCATTCTGTGTTCAACCCCCCCTCCCCCCACACCCCTCACACACACACACACACACACACACACGCACACACACACCCACACACACACACCCAAACACCTTCCCAATACTCTTAGGAAAGCACTGCAAATTGTATTAAAAGTACCCAACTAGTAGTGTATGAATGTGTACTTGTGTACATTTACAGTAGTTTGTTTACTCACAGAGAAAGTCTGAGAGGAGCTCAGGCTGGTTATAATGCACCACAGCCACACAGATAGTGTTGAGGCCCACCAGGCAGAGCACCGTCCAATAAAAGGCCTGCGTCTTCACCATCTTACGGATGAAGAACCGCATTCGACGCTCGTTTTTATTGTAATTGGTGCCGTCTTTACCACTCTTTATACTAGAGCGTGCAAAACCTGACAGAAAACAGTTAAAACACATGTAACAAGATTTTTTTTAAAAAAACTTGTTCCCTCTCCGTTGCTTTCTTGTTCCCCTTGCTTTTTTAAATTCTTGAATTAAAAAAAGGAAAATATGTTTCTATACATATTATCTATCTCTTTTTTCGTACCCACTGCATCCTCCATGTTGTCCTCCCCTTCCTCTTGGTTTAACAGCTCTGTCTTGTTATTTCTGGTTTTGATGGTTGGCTGTCGCCTCGAGCCTTGCATTAAAATATATTAAAATAAAAAATCAATTTCAACAGTTGTCCTTCTTACACCTTTTTCAGAGTCATACATTTACATAGTTTTGTAGCCTAACTGATATAACATCCCACTTTAAAGTGTTTGATTTTAGAGCATTTGATTATACATAGAAAAAAAATTACCATCGAAATTTCCTGTGGCGTCTTCCTCAGCCAAAATCACCTCCTCTGTAAATTACAAAATAAAATGTGAGAACATTGTGTAAATATAGCAGCCAGAGCATTACGCATCAAGCAGTGTGATTGTCATTGCGTTCTGACCCGCTTTGCAGATCCACTCCAAGTATCCATTGAGCTCTCTCTCGATCTGCTGCTGTCGCCTCAGCTTGAGGAACTCGCTCCTGTTTTCCACTCGTTCTCTCTCTTTGGCAAACTCACTGTGGGAACATTTATTTTTATAATTATCACAACACATCCTCTTTTGTTCTGCTCACTGTGTTGTTACCAAGTGAAAATTGTATGTTACAGGAGTGTGCTGGGAACGCGTTTTACAGACATAAGTAC
The DNA here is from genome assembly GCA_031762555.1 of Cynodonichthys magdalenae. Lineage (NCBI taxonomy): Eukaryota > Metazoa > Chordata > Actinopteri > Cyprinodontiformes > Rivulidae > Cynodonichthys > Cynodonichthys magdalenae. Next base: position 12,487,603 of record JARVJO010000111.1, on the reverse strand, counting down.
GGAGGATTTTACCCTGAGAGTACACCCAGCACCAGGTTGAGCATGAAGAAGGAGCCAATGATGATGAGGGGGATGTAATACATCCAGTTCCAGGTGCTGCCATCCACATCATTACTCTGCAAGAGACAGTCACATTACTATTTATGTCAGGTTTAAAATTATGCTTGATTTATTACCTTCCTACCTTTGAAACTGATAATGCCTGTGACATGATCCAAATATAGACTTCGAACACGGTTTGCATTTTAGAGCTCAGATACTTAACTCTATTATTATATCAATACAAGAAACAGTGTATCTCAGTCTAGACCATGTTCAGTTGACTCTGTCATAGATCTTCAGCAACAGCAACTGTTTTGTCTGTCACATAATTCATCCAGAATTAGCTTAAAGATAAAAAGTGACTTTCTTACACAATGAAAGTTTGTAAAGTCAAATTCATTTTGCACATTATAAACATGTTGCATATGTCTGCAAATTGATGCTATGTTACTGTATTCTTGTTAAAGGCACTCATTGCAAAATAATCAGAATGTAAGAAACTTAATTTGCACAATACTGTTTTCATATCAATTGTTATTTTATCCTAAAAAAAGAAGCTGTAAGCAAATTGTTTGTGTTTGTTTACCTAAGGAAATTGTAAAATGACTGAAAATACTTAGCCTGGTAAAAACCAGCCCTTTGTTCTGCGTTTTGCTTTGTACAGAGGGTCTGGACTATCAGCTATTGAGAAACAATTGCTTGCTGGAGATGTGGAATCTGTTGAAGTTTAAAACAATTGGATCTGAATTTACTCAAATGCTAACTTTTGGCCATGACGTTTGTAGTGCACCAGCTTGACCCTGAAGTAAGCTAAGCTAAGAAGCTAACTAGAAATTACGTGTGCTGTAAACAACTATCCCCTACTGGGAAGAGAAAAATATCAAGCTGAACGAGATGGTTGTAAACGAGTGCTGCAAGCTTTGTGAGACACATTTATTTAAATTTGGAAGCCTTGTCAACATGGACTGAATGGCTTCATTCACTTCCTTCGCGGCCATTGCTAAACTACAGAAAGACTTAAAAACAGCACAGAAAATCGACTTTATAGTTCAAAACTCCTCATACTGTTAAATGATTGGCTCCGTTTAAAATTCTATCAAAGTTTGGAGTCTTTGTGGAGCTCCACCACCCTGCTTTTTTTATTCAAAGACATTTTCTCATCAGGATAATAGAGGCCAAAGTCACAGATTTCTAAATGTTTCAATTGCATCTATTGAACTCTTCTGTTATTTAAATATATTGATTGTGATTTGGCAAAATAATAGTAATAAAATAAAAATATTACTCAGTCATTATATTGAAAAAAGACAGACAATGAAACATGATGTAAACTTTTTCTATAATGGAAAAGAGTTAAGGAAGCAGAGCACAAATTCTATACAGCTTCAGAATTGATTTTTTTAGTAAAAGATCAAGAAGCAGATGTTGTGTGTTTGTATTCAGGCTCCAACATATCCAATCAATCTTTGTACTAAAGAGAATGTCAAAACAACAGCTTAAAGTCTGACATGTTACTTTTGTTTGTGTCACTAAATAAACTCAGCTAACAGTGGCAGAAATCGTGACATTGAGGAAATGTTTTTTAATGACTTCATGTGACATCTGTACAAATCCATCAGCTGATCGCTGGCTGCCTGTGTGCATGTGTTGAATTTATCACTACATGCCACAATACAAGCAGCCACTTCTCTATTAAACTTTCATTGGTTTCCTCCTTACTGCTTGTGTGAGAGTGGAAGTCAGCCTTCATCCATCAGAAAATATGTTAAATATAGAGCAAGGTGGCCCAGAATAGAGATGGGGGAGGGAGAGAGCGAGAGAGAGAGAGAGAGAGAGAGAGAGCGAGAGAGAGCGAGAGAGAGAGAGAGCGAGAGAGAGAGAGAGAGAGGGGAGGTGAAAGCAGTGACTCCATAAGAAAGGAAAGGGCAGAGGAGAAAATGACCACAAGAAGTCAAACACATGACGTGACAGATGGAAACAAAAGCTTTTGAACTAAATGTGATTTTAATCAGCTTACAAATTACACTATGCTTCATTTAGTCAAATAAAATCTGAATGAAACTTCTGTGCATACTGGTGTACAGACCCACAAAGTGACAATGGAGGATATTTTGCGTTTGAGTTATCTCACAAATGTATTGCATTCTCCGGGTAATTGTTATGTTTCGCATTAACCTTTTTGAATAAGACTTCTATATTTGAATAGCCTGTCACAGAAACAGGATGTATTACCACAAGTTAGGAGCATTGATTAGATTGATTGTTATGATTGATTAGAGTTATGTCGAAACTAAATTAAAGTAGTGCCTTCCGTATAATGGTGTGCATGTAAATTTATTAATTAACTGTCAGGCAAAACAGTAAGGAAAAACTTTTGCATTGGTACATAAATGTCATCGCATGGTAACGCAACAGTATTGCGAGACTATCATCAATGCATTTTAGAAACACCACAAACAAAAAGTTTGTTCTGATTTAGCAAACACTATGAGATTATAGCCAACTTGAAAATTACAAGTGATCATGTGATGCTTTTTGAGTTTTCCCTTTTCTGTATCTAGTGGTTTTTTTTTTTCTTCACATCATATTTCTTCTAATTTACAAACTCACAGAACAGAACAAAAGGGAGTCATTCTGTTCCACAGAGGACATGGCTATTGAACTGCCAAGAACACGTTTTTTGTAATCCAGCATTTAATTTGGTGATTTATCACCAAGTGAATGTTTTTTCTCTCCGACAATAGCTGTAGTGGAGGTGTTTTCGTACACAATGTTTACAGTTTAGAAAGTACTTGGGCATTGAGATCCAAATGTGGAGAAAATTTTTAGCCTAAGATGGTTTGTGACAGAACCCTATCAAAAGTAAGACAGAAAATTGCAGCAATCTGATTGTTACTTCTGGTGATTTTCAGTTCCCAGAAACTCAAATAAAAAGAGGAAAAGATAAAATAATAGAATATAAAAACAACAAAGCAATAAAGCTAACCCAGTTTACTATTTGTACTTCTGAATCTAACCATTTCTGGTTTATTTAGGATTAAAGAGGGCAAATTGTCATGTACAATGTATTCATGTGCTAACTGTGTGATTTGCTCATCTTTTAGTTGTGTGGTTTGGCAATGCTAAACCTACAAAGTAGAGCATCTCTGTCCATCCTTCCATAGTGATGCACTGGAAGACGGTGAGAACAGCAAACAGGATGTTATCAAACTGGGTGATGCCATAGTTTGGTCCGATCCAGCCAGGATGACACGTTGAGCCGCTTGCACACAGGCGAGAAGGCGTGTTGTTGCCACACGGCACTTCTTCCTTTAACTCCCCTAAAAAGAAAAAAAAAACAAAACAGAAACATTTTCATTTTGTACTCTTTACAAAAGGCTTGTAATGATAGTAAAGTGACTTTTTTTTACAGTTAGTATACTGTCTTGGTAGAGACAAGTGAAGATGTAACTAAAAAACTTAAAGAGTCCTACTTGTCTTTTTATTTACAGGATGTCATATCTTGAATATTACACTGTCTCTCTTCTAGTCACCTGTACTGACTAGTTATGACAGTATAGCCACACAACAGTGGAGAAGAGCTAACAGTTATTCTAAGGTCACATAAACATTTTGTTGGTCTAAAATATTGCACATTCGACCAGATAAGATTTACTATTTTGTAGTTTGTACCTAATGGCTATGATATTTCAATTTGACATTTTCTTACTTGTTACGTCATCGTAGCAGGCTGTGTGGAACTTTCCCATGTAGAACTCCAGGCCAATGATGGCAAACATGAGGATAGCCACAAACAACAGCAGGCCAATCTGCAGTAGGGGGATCATGGCCTTCATAATAGACTTGAGCACCACCTGCAGGCCTGAATAGCAAGGCAAAATGTGCAGAAAGGCAAAAGGTCAGACTTTTGTAGTAAGGCAAGTTTTGTATCTATGCAAGATACTATATAGGACTGCTGCTTGCTGACTAATGCAAAACAATGGTGAGGCTTTTAAAGATTAGAATTGCAATTTAACCAAGTCAAAATCAACAGAGGACCATAAAGAAAAAAAAATCTATCAATCTATGCACATAAGAGACACCAAAACAACCATCTATCCATCCATTCTTACTGGGGATTCCAGACACCAGTTTGAGTGGTCGCAAGACCCTCACAGCTCGAAGTGTCCTCAAATCAAGCTGAGACCCCACAGATGATAAAATCCTGAACAGAGAGAAGAATAAATAAATAAATAAATAAATAAACTTTCACAAAACTTGTACTTTTGCCAGTTTGCTGCTTTTATGTTGCCAAAACTAAATCATTAAATACCTTAAACTGTTTTCCAGATTAAATTTCCATTTTTGTATTTAAAATTTAGTAGAGGTCTTTAAGATTTTACATAAAGTATTTCTAGGTGCAGTTAGTAATATTTGGAATGCTGTTTTTTAAACAAATTTTACTCAATAAAGCAAGATGAAATTGCTGCTGCATTGCTACATTTTATCTTTGTTTTTTCAATGGAATTTTTGGATGTTTGTAAGGCCTTGATGTAAAGGCGACCAAAAAATATTGGATATGTCAAGAAAAGACAACGGTTTAAAGACAAGAATATTAGGTCTATGAGAAGACCTGACCTTATGGTAGATCCAGTATCAAAAACGCTTCTCTCATCATTTATTAAAATCTAACTCAATGGTAGCTCCATACCCAGATAACAATAATTAGAGAGAAAACAAAAATTCCAAGCAAAAACTGTCTGCTCCTTTTTATTGGTGGTGAAGAAAATTTTGTAATAGATCAACTGAATGTTTGATGCAGTTTTATATTTTACACTTTCTGTTCATTGCAGCAGTAAGTTTAAAACAGACAGAGTTGGTCTGTGTGTTATCAATGTGTTCTTTCTGTCAGTAAAAAAAAAAAAAGGGCTACGTTCTATGTCTGACGTAAAAGTTACCACCTTCAGGGGTTGTAACCAGGAAGAGACTGAAGAGGTTGATGTTTTTAGTAGTGGAGGGAGTTTGCAGAGTCTCTGTTCAGATCCAGTTTGGATAGACTGGGTTGCTTGATTTGGGTTTCTCCCAAGGTCACTGAGGCCTGTGGTGTGTACTGCTAAAACTGATTGGAGTCAGAGACAAGAATAAAGCTTTTGAGAACAAATCCAGTGGATTCCTGCATTTATTCGGACATACCATTTTGAACATCGCATTTTTTATTCTACAGTGGGGACAAGACAATTCCAGTCTTGTGTAATAATGAGTCTTGTTTTAGATTGAAAACCATTATCTTAGCAGGCAGGAAAATAAACCAATATGAACCTCAGTTCTTAAGGTATTACTTGGTTTATTTTTTATGAAACTTAACGATTCTTTTATTTGTTTATTTGTAATATCTACAACTATTTTTCATGCATATTGGCAATATATTCCATCAGTGTCTATCAACTACTGGTCTCATTTTAGGCAAATTGGCAAGAAATTGAAAAAAAAAGATATTTCAAAACAGCTTTTCTTCTGTACCAGTAACAAGGAACACAAGTGAGAACATTTATCAATATGAAACTCAGTCTCACAACAACTGTAATAGTATCTAAAGTGCAGTTACTGTTCAGCATTGACTGGATCAGGAAAGGTGGAAGTACATTTAGTCAGGAGGAAAATATATTTTAATGTATTTTAAAGCTTGGTTTTAGTTTCAAAAGTTTATGGTGCGTGGGGATGGATAAAAAAACATGTGAGCAGGAGTCTTCTAAGTGGGTCCATTGCTTTCTCCAAAGAGACACTGAGCTTTATTCAAACCTCTGTGTCCCTTGGATGAAGGACAAAAGGTTCGAAACACGGAGTCATGCAAGAACCGTTCATACAAACAGATTTATTCCTAAGTTGTGTGTACGGGTGATTTAGGAGAACTTTTGACATTCACCAATTTTCTCGTACTGTAAGATGTTTTTCAGATACAAACAAAATTCATGTGTGGTCCAGACCTGTCGTATATTTTATGTGCAGTCAGTCTGCTGTTATCCAGATGGATTTTATTCACTAATAACGTTATATTTCATTAGTTTGAAGATATTTTGAGTTGAAAATAAATCACACTCCATAATTATGTTCACATTGGCTATTCTGTTTGAATTAAAATTATAATTTTAAATGTAAAAATGTAGACTAATGATATAAATTATTTAAAATTAAAATAAATAGGCTATTACTGCTGTTGTATAACACTACAATATTAATATGAAGATCGCAAACTACAAACCAACTTCAATTATGCATTAAATGAAGTTTAGTTTTCTCAATATATAATGAGCTTTATAGATTTTTTTAATCAAATTTTATTTTGTTGAGATTTATTCAGCACATCAGCTATGCTATTTTCTTCAAAGTGTCAGACATATTTTGGAGACATTTTAAAATGCTTTTTGTCAGAACCGCATCTGACACCACTTGCGACCGCGGGGGTTGGGAGGGGGGACGGTGCACGACTGGCACATCGGTGAGGCTCTTCTGAATAAATGAAAATTATTTAACACTTGAATTAAAAATAGTTGACCAAAGGAAAATTGGAGAGATAAATATGATTTATATTTTTATTTTTGTGACTGTATACGACCCACGGGAGACATGACATTAACAGCAGTTATCATTTCATCCCTCGGCTTTAGTAGTTCCTTTAATTCTACAGCTGATGCTTCTAAAAATTATTTTCTTTTCTGGGTCGGTGAAAGCAGGACTTCAGTCTTCGAACTCGTGAAGTTCTTTTTACATTTTCATGAACAAACACTTCCTGGTATGCGGGGCAGGAAACGTAGACTTATTTGGTGTTTTTGGGATGGTTAGAGTCCTACCTGGGCACAACCTGCTCAACCACCACAAAATGGTGATGGAATTCTATGACAAACATCTGTGTGATGCCTGTGACATTGATGTATAGACCTTTTTGCACTGCTTAGGCTACTGCCTGGTTCTCAAAGGAAAATAATTCTTCAGGACCCCTTTATGGATCCAGAGAAGCTTAGAACACAGTGGGCCTCATGCAAGAACATTTTTGTGTTCTTATTCTAAATTTCTCTTACTTTTGTTTGTATGAAGGGTTCTAACAAACATGCTACGTCAGATTCAACAAATGCGTAAACATGATGAATGCGTATTCAGGTGCTCCCGCACAAGGAGAGGAAATTAGCATAATTACCAGTGTACTTAATGTTTTCTTCGTCAGTGCGATGAGAGCTTTCCCAAACCTAAGATTTGGGCTATTTATTAGTTCCTGTGCCTGTCTACAGTCCTTCACCTCCCACCAGTGTTTTGAGTGTTGAAGTCTAATCCAGGCCTATAGGGCAGTCCTACAGACTGTTGTTGAAATACCTACAACAGGCTCTGGTCCTTTGAAGTGGGCTTGACTGCCAGCTTTTACAAAGTAGTCAGGTAGTCATTACCTTTAATGGCCGTATGTCTTGGTACCTATTTAACAGTAACACTGTTAACTCTCCCCAGTTGGTTGACTGCTTCGGCACACTCCCAAGCCAGTAATGATGTAAAGTGTGGACCTTGGAGAGCTCTAATAGCAGCTTTGCTGTTAGTATGAATATTTTCTTCTGTGTACACTGAAGGTCTTTGAGAGATGTCACACACTGGTGGATTGCATAAATCCTGGCTTGGGTTAAACGTTTATAGTGTTTGCAGGACTACTGTTCCCACCTGGTTTCGCTTGGTTTTGATTTGTATCTTCACTATGACATCTTTATGCTCTGTGTAATCCACCAGGCTGGCTGGTTTGAAAGCCTCTAGACTTTGTCCAGACAGGCAGACTTATAGGCAGTTTGCACAGCATCAGTCATGCTTGTGACCTCTGTCTCAATGCCTTGCACAGTGTTGATCCTAGCAATTCTCCCACCCATCAAATGGGATAGACTGCTGATAAACAGATTCCAGTCAGTATTTGCAAGGTTTTAATTTCAAATGCAATTAATTAAAATTGTTATTATCTGTGTACAACTTCTCTTTACGTTTTAGACTTCTTGTATTGATTTTTGTTGTACACTAGCTATTTGGTTAAGCTTAACCAACAAAAGTTTAGGTTTTGGAAAATATTTGATAGTCTTTCACAATTACAGTATATACTTTATAGAAAACAGACTTATTTGGCTTAAGTTTAGAAGCCTACTACTGCTGCTGCTAGCAAAAGTTGGGGTACATTACAGGTCTGACACACAGTGAAGGAGCCAGACAATTTTTATAGGGATGGCCAGACCTGAACCACTGGTCACACAGGGGTGGTCAAGATAACTTATTTTTTCTGTGGCAGTTTGCTGAAGATCTAGTTGTGTTTGTTAGTCAGTTATTTACTTACACAGGCAGTGGCTACGATGGTGTGTGAATGACATCATGAGAATTACTTATTTGAGCTTGCAGACACATAGAGAATTCGCATAGGCACCTATAGTGATTTTAGAAGCATCACCTTCATATCTTCTCTGTTTTGGTGTTATTTCCAGTAAGAGGTCATTTATTAAGAGGCACAGCAATGCAACCATGCCACTCATTTCCTCAATGATTTTTTAAAAGCATACTGCAAATCTAAAAAAGTTGTACACTTTTTTTACACTTCTAAGACTGATTTTTTTCAGCACCAAAGACTATATATTAAGGTAACAAAGTAAATGAAAAATACTTGTGTTTTCATTTCTTCTCTCAAAATTTGACTTTCCATTGACCTTGTAGTCATTAAACTATCTCAACTTTTAAACTTGTGTTTTCTTATTTTTTCATCACATTTCAGTGGATCATTTTCTTTTGTACCCTCCCCTTCTGCCACACAACCCCAAACGTTCAGGATGCAGTTGTCCCTGGCAACAACTATACCTGTACAAAGTGTGTTTGTTGGCCAGCAGATGGAGCAGCAAGTATGCTGACATTGGTGGGTAAACCGTGGATGAAAATGAGATGCTAGAGAATTGTTTGAATGCCCAAGGGAACAAGTACTGGTACATGTGAGAAAAAAAAGTAAAAGTAAAGGAAATAAGAGAAAGAAAACAACTAAATGGAGCTGAGTAAAGAAGGGTATGTGTTTAAAACAAATGATGAAAAAATAAGTAATGACTTGTCATTATAATTTATGAATTACTTAATAAAAAAATATGAAATACGTGACTTTACATTTAGTTGTAAGCATGTTGAAAATAAAAATAATAAAATATTTTTAGCTTGGCCACAGATTCTCCAAAAAAAACTTTTGGTTCTTTTTCTCTTTATATATCATTTACAGTTTCTGTACAGTCACAAAGTTTAATGCCAATTAGATCCAAATACAGTGAAACAAACATATAAAAAACATTGTTGCTATAGTTTCTAGGGCACAAAGTGTTAGTGAGTCTATGCAAGTCAAGGCGGATTTACACTACATGCATCTCCGCTCCGCCGGAGCGAAGACGCATGTAGTGTAAATCTGCCTTTAGGTTGCCTTGCCATCATTCCTGAAAAGGCCCATATTTTGATCCTGCAAATACACCAAAACCAGAGTACTGAAAAAAATAAGACTTTGATAGTGAAAATAAAGTTTCTGAGTAAAGAGAAAGTGAAAACACAGCAGAAAATATTAGTTCTTTTTAAAATATCTGTTGGAATGTACTGGGCTGTAGTCCTGCATTTTAAAATGTTACACGCTATCAAGTAATACCGAGAATGTACAATACCTGTTGTCTTAGTCACTAAATAAAAAGTGCTGTGACTCACCTTAAATGTATACTTTGAGCACTGAATGATCCCACAAAATCTTTTTTTTAACTTTACCATTAATTATTGAACTCTGTCTGTTAACAAAATATATCCTGCAATACCGGACAAATTTTAATATTAATGTTCAGAAATTACTGTAATTATTTCATGTAAGTACATCGACATCTGATTGCCTTTTTGAATTGATCTGTTTTATTTTTCAGTTTATTTAGGGATTTATTCTTGTTTTACTTCCTACTTCATTTTCTCTTTTTTTCTTTTGGCTGTATTTTAACATAAAACCATGTACTCAAAGAGTTATTCAAGTTCTTTTCATAACCAGTATTGTACAAACACAAGTGATCATATAGAAGCTCTATTAAACAACCCTCGAGAATATCTAATGAAACACAGACTGTGAGGAAAGAGAGGCAACATCCTCATAGGAGACAAAGAGCGTGAAAAAAAAGAGTGAAAATTTTTAAAAGAAGTGATAGTCCTGTGCGTTAAAAGTGTTAGATTCAACTGCTGAGGCAGGGAGACATTAAAACTCAACGGAGAAAGAGAAGCTGAGACACAGACTCCAGAGATGAAGAAAAGGAGAGTTTTCTCTGCTGTGGGATAAAGTGTTTGGATGGTGATGACAGAGGGTTTCACTGCTGGGAAACACCTTACAATGAACCTATAAAGCAACACAAACACAATTTAAGCTGTGCTGTAACGTCCCATCAGTGTGTTAACCTCTTAAGACATTCTACCAAACATCTCAACTCAATGGTGTATTATTTGCAAAAAATAAACAAAGTTGTAAATCCACACTGGTGAAGCAATATTTTTACCCAGTCAACAGTGATTTTTTTTACTGTGTATTTGTATTTCACCCTAACACTCTCACAGCATCTTCTAATTCACAAAAATCTTAACTTCAAGTCAAGTATTTTTTTCTTTTATTGGTAAACAACCACTGAATCAGCTTCCAGAGCCACGTTTCAGAATGCAGGATAAGTGAAAATCCTGAGTAAGTTCTGGGATAACTATGTGCATATTCTGGGTTTTCAGTTTCAGAAAGCCAGATAGCAGTTATCCTGAGTTAACTTACCCCGGCAACTTACTCCATGAACCAACCCTGCTCTGTAGCAGGATTACTTGAACATATCCTGAGTTTGTCTGACTCTTTAGCTGAAAGCTGCACCCGGAGAGGGCGTGTCCTTGTCTAGAGGAGCCTGTAGATGTTGAAGCGCTACTACTCCGCAGAAATATAGGTCGGAAGAGAGTGACAATTAGACGTCCTGTCATTTCTGGATGAAAATCTAAGCATTTTTATATGTTTTTGATTGAACAGGTTTCAATCTTTTCCTTCAAGTACAGCTTGTAGCTGTTTCACAGGAAGCTTTAGAGACAGAAAAACGATTAAATTTCAGTTGCATTGGTATTCTGAGGTTATGATCAAATGTTTAAATTCTTAAAGCAGCATATATTTTTATTGTATATATCATTTATTTAGTTTTTTTAAATGAATAAACTTCTGTTTCTTTTTCTTTTTTTTGTGATTCACAATGAAAAGTTAAATAAACTTTAAACCTACACTGTTATAAAACACTTCAACTTGCACCTGGGTCTGCTCCTTCTCTGTAGCAGACAAAGTTTCTTCATCATCATCCTCCGATGAAACACTAAACTGAGTTTACTGCAGTTCATTGTAAATGGAGGTCAGACTTTATCACCTATAAACACTAATTAGACACACATCCTAGCATTATGCTACTTTCAAGTGTACAATTTTAAATATTGGCAGAGAGAAGGTAACACACTTTTTTAAGGGGGGGGCACACAATAATTTCATGCGCTGAATTTAGATTAATTATGTAATTTGTTAAAGGTTGAACATAAGAGCTTATACCTGGACCTTAACTCTCTTTCACTTGCAGCAGCAACAGTATTGTTTTTTGTTTTTTTAATATATGTTGATATTCTCTAAATGTAGTCATTAACATTTTAGTTCCAATGCAGAGAAATGGACTTCCGGTCTTATAATTTTCTCCTGTTGCCATGGTGAATCGTGTTATCTGACTTCCATTGATGAGGGCTTCCTGCTCCAAATTATCTCAGGGGTAACTTGACTCAGAATTAAGTTACCCAGTTGATATCAGCTGTTCTGAAACCGAATATCCTGAGTATTGCAAAGCGGGGTAAGTTGATTCAGAGTATCTGCGTTAACCCAGGGTTTGTTAAGCCTGCTTTCTGAAACGGGTCTCTGCTCTCCCTAATGCAGGACACAAACACCATGTGTTTTTTTAATGGATGGCTTTTAAATATAGTGCAGGAAAATGATAGTTTACTTAGGTTAAAAACAACAAAAAAAAAACTCTTTTTAAGTTTAATTCAAGGACAACGCTGTGAACTGGATCCTTAAATTTAATGTTACTTTACTTCTGATGATTCATCACTTAAACTAAAAGTTTCTTCTTTAGCAGTTTAAATGTTAGAAGAATAATAATTTCACTAATGTCTTCCTAATAATTACTTTGGACTTTTAGCTATCTGTTAGATACGCTCTGATTTAGTTTCCTAACAACAACCCTCACTTTCTGCTGCAGCCCTCCTAATGAAGAAAAAAAGATTGATGATGATTGAGAGCCTTGATGAAGATCCCTGAGGTCACCTACTACTTTCAGTTTGCTTGGTCTCTCCCCGTTCGCAGCATTGCCATGGCAACCGGCGATTCCTCTCTTTGCTGAGTCTCCACGGTTACCGACCTGCTCTCATTCACAAGCGTTGCCAGGGAAACGCAGCCCTGTCTCATTGATGGAATATCGGCATTGCTGCAGCAATGGGGATAGGAAGTGGGTCTCCTAGCGATTGATTTTTAACCCCTCCAAACCCCTGTATATCCCACCCTAGCAAACACAACACACACATACACACAACTCTCATTTGGTCCTATCACGACCTGTTCTAACAGCAGCCCCTGTGCATCCCAGCAAACAGTTCTCATTCACACACACGTGCAACTTCTCTTGTCTATAGACACAGACAAACCAGTGCAAGTGCAATGACATGTCACAAAAACACATCACACATACACATCACATACACAAATCAGGTGTTCATGTATGTTTGATCAGATGGCCATTACAGCTCAGCCTGGCTTTTAAGATAGACTCAATTTTCTGTTGCTGGTGAACACCACACTGTTTGTGTTTCACAACATCTACACATATAGGCTGGATCTTTGACAACATGTACCAGCAAAAACAGACATTTTAAGGCTTACATTTATGTGCATTGTTAATTATTAGTGAAAGGCAGAATACAATGTTTTGTAAATATCATTAATTGTATATCTATAACTAATTACTTTTTGGAGTCAGTGGCATGTAAGATGGCCACCAAAGCTAATCGACATAGCCAACACAAAAAATGGCAGTAACTCAGTCAATTTTACAGATAAAGTGTTAATGTGTGATGTGAGGCTGAAGGTCGCTCACAACACATTTTCTGAGTTTGACAGTACAACAGGTACAGACTGATAAATAACATTAATCCAGTTTACGTATTAGTGCCTGGGAATGTGTAAGAGCATACATGTGCCATAGTGTAACAACACAAAAGAAATGCATAAAAGATGAGAGATAATGATGAAACAGGATCAAATAAGAGATGAAAGAGTAAATGTCAACAACCTGAAAACAAATTAGAACAGTTAAGAAAATTATCTATGGTCATATTCACACATCATTGTATGGTAGACTCGATTCGATTGGGGACCAAAATTGCAAGATTTGTCTACATGTCCAGTTGGTGCGGTTCACATTCACACTGCACTTTATCAAATGAACTAAACCCTGTGAACAACCTGTTCCCTCCCTCGCCTGTGGTGGCGCTGCACCAAGAACCACTGAAGGAAACGACAAAATAACCTCAGAAGAAGGCATGGAGCAAGACTTCCTTCTTCACAAAATGTAAAAAAACATGGAGTTACATCAGATTTTAGTAGTTGTAGGATTTATTTTGTTTTTGGCAAATGTGCCACACAAATAGGTTTCAACAATGAGCTCAGCATGAGAGGAAGATATGGCAGTGGTGAATGTTTTTCAAACAAGGTGGCTGAGACGGCTCAATGTGAGGCAGCGTTCACCGAATAGGAGCGCATCAAAATTTACAGCAGTGATTGGGACAGCTGTGGCAGACAGGACAGCTGTGGCAGAGTGGTTAGGGGAGTCGTCCTGGAACCGGAAGGTTGCCGGTTGTTGTGTCCTTGGGCAAGATGTGTGTCCCATCAGTGTATGAATGTGATTGACACTGATTAGTCTCCACAGATGATTGTACATGTTAGCTTTGTAGGAGCTCTAGTAGAGGGCTGTGTGAATGGGTAAATGAGGGCACAGATTGTAGTGTAAATCCTGGTTTGATAGTAAGGCGCTATATAAGTACAGTAAATTGTATGGTAAATGGACTGTACTTATATAGCACCTACAGTCCATTTACCATTGGATGTCCACCTCATACAGACGTTGAACGAGATATTTACAAGATATGAGTAATAACTTTATTACTGTTATTACTCAGAATGCCTTGGTAAAAGGCCAATTCCTACTTTTGTAGCGATCTCTGGTCTGCTTAGCATTCACACAGGCAATCGAACCGCACCAGAACTACAACCAAAATGAGACCTACCTTTTCTGGCGAACAAGAGTTCGATTACGCATTCACATCTCCCCAAACAAACCAGACTTTTCAGGCAAACAAACTAGAGTTTGATTAAAGTGGACTAAAAAGGGCTTGTGTGAATTGAGCTATATTGCCAAAGCATCTGAGAACAGGGACCACCAAAGATATTCTGCTTTTATATATTTCATTCATCATAAAACTTTAAAGGTGTGTAGCTTGCATCAAATAATCTGCAGTTTTAGATACTTGTAGACTGATCGCATCTCATTTCACTTAAAGGGGCAATATCATGTAAAATCAACTGTTTTGAGTTTTATATCATGTTATAAGGTTATCCTCTCATCAAAAAGATATCCAGAGTCTTGCTTTGTCTCATTCATGCATGTTTGAGAAATACTGGGCAGTTATGAGGCAGCCAGCAGGAGAGCAAACATGACCGGTTTGGTAATATCTCCTCCCTTAGGCTGGGTCAAAGAACCGAGCTTCCGCATCACAGAGCACACCTCCCCACCCCCCAGCCCGCCCCCAACTCCTGCAGGCTCTCAGCAGCAACAACTAGCAAACACCCGGTGAAAACCGTGTCTGCTGAGCTCCAATAATAACCACTTCTCCCTCCAGTCCTCTTCAGATTAATGATACTTTTGAGGAAATTTATTTTCGGATGCCAAGTAAACTACGCTGAGCTTCCGCACCGGCATCGGCAGAAGTTATATTAAAAAAAACAACACTGTTTTCCTTTTCCTTTGCAGTTAAGCTGAAAAACCATTTACGTTGTTTTATTCACATCCTAGTTTGGTCTATGTGTTCAGATTTGTAACTTACATTACGATCAGTACGTGTGTCTGTGAGGATGACTGAAATAATCTTACCAGCTGAAACGTCCTCTCTGTAATCGCTCCGGTTCTTTAGAAAACATGCTTTCCGGTCTGATGGTAAGGTTGAGATGTATCCTGAGATGCAATTTTCCAAAGCAGGTATTGTATAATGTTGCTTCTTTTTAAATTATTATTACAACAAAGTCTGCTCCAGGCTGTAAACAGCAGAGCCCTCGGGAGAGAAGCGGCTGCGATGACACTGAAATGGGCAGGACAAAGGCGGAAGGAGGTTCTTAAAGAGACAGAGACCAATTTCAAGATGTTTAGAAACGGATATGATAAGAAGTCAAGTTTATTTTCTATATAAACAGCGTTTTAATAACAACTAAAGGTGACATAGTTACTTTATTATGGTATTAAATATAAATATATGCCTGATAATGAAATGTTTAAAGGTGCAATATTATGTGTTTATCATCAACATCTCTATCTTCATTCTATCTTCTTCGGGCGGCTGTGGCAGAGTGGTCTGGGGAGTTGTCCTGGAACAGCTGGAATCCCCCTGTTCCAGCTGTCTCAGTTGTTGTGTCCTTGGGCAAGACACTTCACCCCTGATGCCTCTGATGTGTGTCCCAT
>JARVJO010000111.1:12322909-12337044 GCA_031762555.1 Cynodonichthys magdalenae | reverse complement strand
ATGAGAAGTCAAGTTTATTTTCTATATAAACAGCATTTTAATAACAACTAAAGGTGACATAGTTACTTTATTATGGTTCAGAATTTAAATATATGCCTGAGAAACACATAATATTGTCCCTTAAAACACAGATGCTAAAAATGATTTCCCTTGTGATTTATATCTTGTCAGAATAATTTCATTTAATTGAAACTTCAAACCTTTGATCTAAATCAGGGGTGTCAAACTCAGATACACAAGAAATAATTTCTGTCAATATTTTTTTAGAAAAACATTATATAACATATTCTTATAGAAATACAAATTACCCTATACAAATTCTGTTTTATGAAGCATTTAGAACATCCATAAACTTGGAAAAGTTAAAATTTAGAAAGACGCATTTTTAACATTCATTTCTTGTGAATCTTAGAGACACATTTTATCACCATCCATCAAATCAGGTAAAAAAGAAAACCCTCCCTAAAATCCAATTATCTGATTTTAAAATAAGAAGAGAATACAGAAAAAGATAATTAAAGTCAATTCTCTGTTAAGAAAAAATGCACTAAATCTAGTGACAAAAAGAGAAACCATAAAACTATTTCACAATTAAAGTACTACATTTGGAGCCAGATAAAATGTTAAAAAGGGCCAGATTTGGCCTTAAGTTTGACTCGTGTGATCCAAATCATCTGATGGATAATGTTTACATGTGCCTGTTGATTTGTCTGATCCTAACTGAAGTAATGTGTTTCAGAACCCTGACGGTGTCATGATTAAACAGCTCACCAGGAGCAGAGCCGTTGATGGAATCATTGCAGAAACGTTTCCTCTCTCTGAAATCGTCACGTAAGATCCACCTAAATGCATGTTGTGTTTAAGCTCCTTCTGTTATGGTTAAATGTTTATATTTCTTCATCAGACATTTATTCTAGATTTTTGGTTATTTTAATTTAACCCATTAAGATTTAAGGCTTCACTTTAAAAAATTTAAAATAATCAATTTTTTTTAATTTAAAAAGAAATATTTATTTATATTTATAGAATATATTTTTATATTCTATAAATATAAATATATTATATCTATATATTATATTTTTATATATATTATATTATATATTTATAGAATTTATATTTATTTATAGAAACTTTTATTTCTCACCTGGATAGCACTGAAACATGCAATAAAAACACATTAAAGACACTTGAAGACTAATCTTATTTTCATTGTATCAACTTGTCTATAGAGTGTTAAAAATGTTGCATAAAGTTGTAACAGATTATAAGAAAATGGAGAAATTGTGTGAAATTAGCTGAATATTTCATTTTGAATACATAGAAACTCTGAATGGAGAGAAACATGTTTGTTTTATGCTGCTATACTGACAAGAGTCATTTCAGTTTTTAAAAAGAATTAATTGTAATTTGATAATCTAAAAGGAAAGCTTCTCAAGTCTAAAAGGTTGGGAATAAAATTTTTACAATTTATATCTCAATAACTGCTCATTAATGAATAATAAATAGTTTTTTAAAGCACACTAAAGTGTCAGAGTTTGAGAAAGAATGCCATGTTTAAAGGGTTATCATCATATTTGTGGAACATTTAGCTGATATTTCAAGAAAACTAATTAGTGAAAGCTTTTAACTGCGTCAGCAAAACTCTCATCTTTTTTATTATTTACTATTAATTAAATTTAATATGGTATAAAGCACACAACACCAATGTTTCCTCAGTGTTTTCTGTAAAAAGATTGACTGTTTTTTAGTGAAGGCATTTGGGTGGTGACAGCAAAGTTCGACCACTGGCAGCAGAACACGTTCACCTCCCAGTTTGAAGTGAAGAAATACGGTAAGTCATGTTTTTAATTGAACTTTCAGAGGAATAATTTATTTGCTGAATCATGAAACTCTGTTGTGTTAATCTTTCAAGCCTAAGAACAGATTCTAACTCAAGAGATTAACCATTCCAGCAGAAAACCAATTTAAAATTAGATAATTGTTAAGAGCAGCCTTTTACAAAAACAATTCAGTTGTTTTTAAAATCTTTGTTGCTTCCATAAAAAAATGCAAAATCTACATTTTAACAAGCAGTAACAACAAGCAATGCAGTATGATGAAAAAAATGTGGACAGCAACTCATGAAGACATTTACAAGAAAGACAGATGTATAAGCAAAAATAAAAATAAACAGATAAAAGAGGTAACATGTGTGTCCCCTTCTAAATTTCCCGTTTTGGACATTACATGTTTTATTTAATGTCTTCCTGTTTCAGTTCTTCCTGCCTTCAATGTCACCCTGACACCAAGGAAGTCCTTCATCAGTTTAGATGACGATGAACTAGTTGTAGAAATTTCTGCAAGGTCAGTTTAAATCACAGATGCAACAAAACAATCCACCTGCAGCAGTTTGTCCCTCTGAGCTTTATTCATTTTCAGACTTCCAAATAATCAGTTCTTTCTCATTTTAGATATCTGTACAGGGAGCCTGTCCAGGGGACGGCTTATGTTGTGTTTGGAGTGAAAATCAATCAAGAGATGAAAAGATTACCTTCAATGAAGCAGGTGTCAGATGTAAGTTTGACTACAAGTTTACTAGCTGCGTTAAGGTTTTTGCTCCTGTTTTTTTTTTGTCCACAATTATTAAAATTCCTTTTTTTTTTCTTTTAGGTTAAACATTATTTGCCAATATTATTTCTGTGTCTTGTTATATGAAGATTATGTGTTGCGTTAATGAAACTTAAAGAATGTTTTAGGAACTTTAAGAATGTTCTGAATGAAAAAAAAAAAGTTTTTTTTTTTCCTCTGGCTTTTTTTTCCCCCTCATTTATCAGTTATGTAGATAACGATCAGATAAGCATGATAAAGAGAGATTTAAACATCATGTCTATAATCCTAAATACTTACGAAAGTCTCCTGTCCATTCTAACATTTTCATCACACACACTGTGAAATTCATGTCATTATCCTGAAAACAACCAAATTATAGAAAAAGAATTATAATGTGAGACTTTTAATTTTCTCACTTAAAGAAGTGGTATCATGCTTTTTTTTTCCTTTTCACATTTAAATCATTCCATAGGGGTCTATATAAAGTGGAACTGCAATGCGTTGGTCCGAATTCATGGTTCTTGTAGCTCCACAAGCCCCTCTTTTACCCCATTTCTGAGGCGTGTCTGAGACCAACTCGTTTTGGTGCTGTCTCTTTAAATACCCCCCCCCCCCCCAGGTCTCACTGCCATAGATTATTGTCCACTCCACCCTGACAAGTTATTGTCATGCATAATACACATATCTCATTACAAATGTAAGCATACTGTATGAAATAAAAATAGTAATTAACATAGTAACTGCTCTATCTCGCTCGAGTGAATATATTGGTTAAAAAATAAGGTGTGGAAATTTAGAAGATGTGAACAATTCAATATAATGACTGTGTGAGTAACTCTGAACTGTCATGAACATCCTACCTTTGGTGTTTTAAAAAACTTGGGCTTTTGTCTCTTTTTTTTCTTTAACCTCCTAAGACCTGCCGCTCCATACAGTATGTGGACAAAAATGCATTGCAATGCAAGACTTTGGGTCTTAGGAGGTTAAGGCTGGGGCCTTTTGCCTTGTGAGTTTTTGATTTGTCTGCATTTGTTTGTAAACCATAGAGACCACAAGTACACAACAAAATGTTTGCAAGAGCTAAAAAAGTGGATTTTGCATGATATGTCCCCTTTAAGGCCCTGTCACGATATAAAGTTTTAGACGACTTGAGGAAATTGTGTCCAACACTGAAGCCTCTTTTGGTTGTTTACATACTTTAATGCTGACGGTTAGATCAAATATCTAATCTGTTTTAGTAATATATGCAAAACATTTTCAAAAATCATGTCTTTTATATGAGGCGAATTATGTTCTAAACTCTAAAAAGAGGCAGAAATGACTGTTCTTCACTTGTTTTTTTTATTATTTTGTTTGTTATAGAAAATAAACTTGTTTTTCTTTCTTTGTGCTTGCAGCTGGATGGAGGAACTGTCTCACTGAGTATGGCAGAGATTAAGGCTGCATACCCTGACATAAAAGCTTTGGTGGGTAACTCTGTGTATGTGAAGGCCTCTGTGCTCACCAAGACGGGTAAGAACCTGTCCAGTTTTACTCAAACATGTTTAGGGTTGATAAAACAAATAAAATAAAGTTTTTCCAAATAAAAAAAACATGGAGGAAGCATAGGAGTGCTACATATTTTGTTGTGTTAAAGGAGAATTGTGTGTGTTTATGTTAGACTATGTGCAGTGGATAACAAGCTGTTGTATTTTGCTTTGAAATGCAAACTTGGAACAACCACAAAATTCCAGTATGTTGTAATCTGACCAGAGTTTATCAGAGTTCATGGAGTCATCCATGAAACTCAGCACTGTAATCTGAGGTCCACATGTCATGTGGCCCCCTGGACAAACTAAATGTTGACTTTGTTGTGTCATAATTTGGAGGTTAATGCTTTTAGATGTTGAGAAACATTTTTTTTATGACATTCAAAACCAACAATTTTAACAATATAAATTATTAATAAAAAAAAGAAAAAATAAGTTTCCTGTGTGCAGTATTGGAAAGGTACCTAAAGGGATTTTTTTTGTGTGTTGATGGCCACAAAATCAACCTTTACTTCTATTTGACTTGAGATCTTTACCTGCGCAGGAAGTGATTTGGTCAATGCCGAGAAGACTGGCATTAAAATTGTCGAGTCCTCGTACGTTGTTTCCTTTAAGGACATGCCAAAGTACTTTAAGCCAGGCCTGCCATTAGACCTCACAGTGAGTAATGTCCTCTGTTTCCACTCTGTTCAGAAAAGTTGTTTTACTTGGATGAATCCAACACGAAACATCTCATTTCTGCAGATTCTGGTGAGCAACCATGATGGTTCTCCAGCTAAAAACGTCTTGGTGAAGCTAACTTTTCTGGACACGCCACTGATCGCCTCATCAGGCTCTGCCAGAGCTAGCATCAACATGCCCAGTGACCAAATCCCACAAACTATTACAGTTAGTACAACTGCATGAATTGCTCAACAAAACTCTTTAATAATTTATAGTTGCCATATAACTTCCCTTGTTATCTACTATTAGTTGAAATCAAGAGGTGCTCTTATTTGTCTCTCTTTATTCACATTTTTTACATTTTCTGACAACTCTTACTGGCATGTTATGTACTCTTATGGCTCCTGGATAGTCAGACAAAGAAAACCCCCAACAAATGTAATTTTGTTTGCTTTTCAGGCTGAGACGGCACAGGCTGGCTTGAGACCCGATCAGCAGGCCACCAAACAGATCACTGTTCACCCTTACACCCCCTTTGACCAAAACCAAAAAAACTTCCTTTACATCTCCACAGGAACCAACAGAGTTTCTGTAGGAGACAGCTTGTCCCTGCAGTTCTCTGTCAGTTTAACTGATCAGACAAACAGAGAGAACATCAAATACCTAACTTACCTGGTGAGACCAGAGCACATACTCACACTTACAATCATTTCTTATCTACCCAAATATTAAACATGAAGTGTCTCAATCGTATTGATTCCTGATGTTTTTTCCCCTAAAACTCTGCAGGTGCTCAATAAGGGTAAAATCATATTAGCCGAACGTAAGGACATAATAGGCCAGCTTGTCACCAATGTTGTGTTGATGGTAACGTCAGAGATGATGCCATCGTTTCGCGTTGTGGCGTTCTACGGTATTCCCTGGGTAGGACGGGAGGAAGTGGTCTCCGACTCCATTTGGGTAGATGTGGTGGATACATGTGTCGGAGGGGTGAGTGTTTAAATCTTTCCTAAAGTTGAGCCTCTATCTCAAGATGTTGCAGACAGTAATTATTAAAGACGGTGCAGTTTTTCTGTGTGAAGCTACAATGGCAAAAAATATGTTATTCATCTGTTGACTGTAAATGAAACATTTTATAGCAGTTGGTGACAAGTCTGTCATTATTATACAGTATATACCTACATTACATTTATTTAAAGAAAACTTTTATACAAAGCAGCTAACAAATGAAAGACATGTTGCTCAGAAGACTACAAGAATGGGGTCACAGCCCTTAGTGGGATAGTGAAGGTACTGCAGTGGGGTTGTCAGTTTTTCATAGTGTAATTTTTTTTCTTTTTGAAAGTTATGTCTAAACAGACATTACCATAATTTCAAAATGTAGCACATTGATAGATGGAGGCATAAAATAATGTTTTTCTGTCAGAAATACACACATTTAGTGAATCCAGCTGAATTCTGCTTCAGTCACAGCCTGACGCCTCCATGCATTCTGCACACATAGTGAAGGACTCGCCCCTATCTGTACTGGACAGGTTATGGGGCCCTGGCGTGTTCACCCTGTCAGGTTCACAATATTTGTCTGAGAGCTGATTGGTGCTGTATTTTTTAAAATATTTCTACAACACTGCAGCTAATAATTGTTTATATTACCAACACTGAGGTATTGATAGTATTGACACTTGGATCTATCAAAATTAAGACTAGTGCGCAACCAGTGGTTGCTACTTCTTTGTATCAGGAAGCTAGATTTATACCTAAGCCAGTTATTGATCTGATTAATGATAGGTCGGCACTGGTAACTGAGCAGCTGTTCACCAGTACAATAGCTCACTTAGGAATAGATAGCCTCCTGCTACTAGGATGTAGCAACTGCTGGTTGCGAAATATAATTTTGGCCCTCATACCACACCATATAGATCGATACACCCACGCCTACTTTTATTTTCTTTGTTTTAGTATTTGTAATCTTGGTTCACTCCTGTTTGGTTCTAAGCTTTATTAATCTTAGAGCAGATTTGGTTATTTAGCCTCAAGATGTCCCCAGTTTTCCCCACCTCAAATTTCTCACTCACCTGCTTTTTATCTGTAGTCAGTAATAATTGATCTCCCTCGTACCTTAGTCTTCCTCATGTTTATGTCAGAACGTCAGTGTTCATCCACGCTTCTTACAAGTTTACCATTTCCTCTGCTTGCTGTCAGTTCCTGAATTCGCCTCTTACACAACTCCATGGGGGTCCTAAACTTCCACACCCCCTCACTTGTAGCAACATTTTAAAAATCCTCATTCATTTTATGAACATTCTGTGTATTTATTTGTAAAGAAGAAACAGACACTTTGTAGAAATAAATTTTATCTGTTGTGGCATTTATCAATCTAAAGCACAAAGTGAGAAGTTGAATTAGCAAGCATGACATGACACTTTTTTTCTTCTTAGTTTTATTTATGTTTCATTTATTTCTATCTGTAGCTTGAAGTTGGACCAGTGGATGGAAAACACAGAGATTACACACCTGGGAAAAACTTCCGTTTTAAGATCAAAGGTGACCCGGGGTCAAAGGTCAGCCTGGTGGCTGTGGATAATGCTGTTTATCTCCTCAACAAGGACAGACTATCACAGGGAAAAGTATGTTTTATATCTAAAAACATTACAGCAATTACAAGATATCACAGTTTAAATCAGACACATTATTAGAGTTTCTTTTATAGAAAATGAACACAATTTATAAACAAAGTATTATAAACTCACAATGAAAAATGATATGGCGTTACTCAAATTGAAAAGTGATCATGACCTGCATGAAATAAACATCTGAAATTTTTCCCCTCAATGAAATCTTTGATTCAGATTTGGGACGTGGTGGAGAACGGAGACATCGGCTGCACCCGGGGAGGAGGAGGTCAAGACGCCACAGGAGTGTTTGCAGATGCAGGACTTCTTTACTCTTCCAACACTGGCTTCAAAACCCAAACCAGACAAGGTCTTTACGAGTCCATACCTTTCTTCTTGATTTAAGATCATTTAGGTCCTTTATTGTAAGCATCATGTTTTTGGCATCACTTTGTACTTTGTTCACATTTTGAAAAAAGGTGAAATTGAAGAAAACACAGAAGACATTCAAGTTAATCTTGTAAAAGATAGCTCCAACATGGAGTCTTTTGTTTCTTTTCATTTTTTAAGAATTAATTGACTAAAAAGCAATGTTTAAAAGTTATTCTCCTAAATTTTGTTTGCAGTAAAATAAATTTATGGAACTTTAGCTTAAAATCCTCACATCTGAGAGTGATCCAGTTTGTGTTTGATCATATTTGGATCATCTGATTGAAATGATCAAAACTTTCACAGTTTATGGCAAACATTTAAAAAAGTGTCACTTCATTTTACTAACAATTAGTATTTTTTTCCTCTGGCACTTTTTTCTCACCTGTTTTTGTAAAGATTTACAGCAAAGATCAATCAAATGTGCAGAATAATTTCCTCTTTCTTTTATATAACAAAATTGTAGGTTTTAGTATTAATACACATTTTTTCAAAACCAGAAGGTATTTTCAAATTATGTTTTATGTGAGAAATGGTGATATGACAAAAAAACTTATTTACTTACTTAATATACTGTATATACTTACTTAATATTTATTTATCATCAGTGTTATGTAATACATGTTGATTATATGTGAAACTGCTGTCAGCAATACTTTTTTTTCTTTTTTTATCCACTTCAGTAGAAAACATATTATTTATTATGTTAGTTTCTTCATTATCAGTGTTTTTTTTCCCTCCCAAAAAGAAGAAAGAGAAAAAAAGTGAAAGAAAAGGTTGAAAGATAAACAAGAAGATATGTGAGATATATATTGAGAAAACACAAGACAACACATCCGCTATCTGCCTCCACACCTTCAAAAGGGGACAAAACAAAGAACACAGCAAGAAAATATATGTGCATTTAGCAATTTTTTGAGAAAGACCTGTATATATACACATAGTCATTTAGTGACCAATGTAGTCCAAAAATAGTGTGTAACTCAGAAACCCCTGGAACTGAACACCTGATTGTGTGCGGTTGTGAGCATGTATGTATATTGGAATATTCAATAGTGACTGTGGAGGGCCACAGACCCGACCCCCAAGGCCTGAGGCAGACATGAGGAAGATCAGCGCCAAAGACCCCAAGAGGGGCCCCAAGCGTGGAGCCCCCAGTGGCACCAGCCCCGGAACAACCGCTTACCCGCCCCTCAAAGCAGATCAGAGGAGAGAACCGAGAGAGTCCCCCCAGCGACCCCACGCAATTAACCCCCAGGGTCAGCAACAACGAGCTCACAGGCCCCGCCGGGACCCACCGCGCCGGAGCAGATCCGGCCCCGGACACAGAGGCCTGGGTCCCCAGGGCACACCACCCCCAGCCAAGGCCTGACAGGGCCAGAGGACCCAAGCCCCACCAGGCAGTCACCAGGCCGAGCCAGCCCACACCCGAGCACCCAGCCCCAGACACTGAGAGCCACCAGTGCATCGGCAGGCAAAGGCACATGCACCAGAGGGCAGTGTGGCATGGGGGTGAGGTCCACCACCAGCAGTGGACCCCAGATTAACCCAAAGAGGGGGCAGCACAAGATCCAGCCTGACAAGATCCAAGCATACACAGACACAATCACACGATCTCGCCCTCATTCTCACACCCACTCATTCAAAGACACACAAGATGGATGCCAAATTCCACTCACACTCCCCATACACACTCTATACCCCCAGGTCCAGGACATGCGCCCGCCCCCTACGGAGGGCAGCCCACATCTGAACCCAGGAAAAAGACCCATTCATTTCGGGATGGAGAGGTGTAGACAGCCAAGGCTCGGCCCCGGCTGCACCAGGCTGACCTGCCAGCCCCCGAAGGTGCAGCGAAGCCACGTCCCCGACCACTTAGTATTGCTGTCAGCAATACTAATAAATATGTATAAGAGTTCATTCAGTCACAAAACACACTTTTAGATTTACGTATTTACTGCTCTATGTATTTAAATATACAGTAGTTGTATCAACATTAAACATTTTTACATAGCCGTCCTATTTTATTTCTTACGTCAGTTTTTTTTTATTGTAATCTGTTGCTGCTGAACTCACTTACTTCACTCAAGTCTTTTGCAAACTTTACTTAACATTAACTGCACTTATATTTGAAGCTTGCCTCTTATTTCTGATTTTTTCAAAAAGCTGGACCAAGACTTCTGTTTGTTTAGAGCCTATATTCTTTTGTTTTGTTGGTCAAAAGTGTAGTCCTTTAAATTAATTATTGAAATGAATCTTAAATCATCAAAATGGCCACATAAGTAAAACTCTCCTGTTTTTTTTTCAGCTCTGCAATGTCCCGGCAGTGCTAGAAAGAGGCGCTCTGCTGAGCTTTTGAAGCGTAAAGCACATCTGGGTGAGTTTTTATCATTAGTGAGAGATGGTTTTGCTGAAAACAGGTCAGTGATTTATGCATTGTGAACTTAAACCAGCTGCATGCATCATAATTCAAAATACATTCTCGCAGGGTGTTTAAATGATTCCATGCTGTTGTTGTCTTTGAAGCAATTTTCAGTAGCATAAAGGTAATTAAAGTCTTGTAAGGCCTGTACCTCCTATTTTTGGGTTTGTTTTCTTAAAACTTTTATTAATTTTATTGTTGAAAAATTGCACAGCAAGACAACATACAGTATTAGTTCATAATATTGTGTTAATAAAATGTTGTCTTTTTTTCTGACAAAAACTGCAGAGGCTTGAATATCCTCCTACGGTTGGGCAAAATTGGGCAAAAAATGAATCAAGACTAATTGACAACTATTAATAGATGACAGTTACACTTGCATGTTTTGACTCTAAATCAGCTTCACTATGTTCTAAAACTCTACTTACAATTCATCAGACTAACTTACAATAGTAAGCTGTGAATTCAAACCCACTTCTTCCACAATGTTGAGTGGCAGTAAGTATTATACAATATACCAAAAGTTCACTTGCACTTATAGTGAGAGTGTGTCACACAGGTGGTTGATCATTTTTCTGATCATTACTTGCACACAATACAATTTTGCCCAACCCTATATCCTGCAGACATTCATTGCTCATGCTCTCAAAAATTGTTTGCTCTTTGGCAAGATTAAAATAATATTTTCCCTTTTTAAAACAAAATGTTTTGCCCCCCTCCAAAAAAAAGTAGTCTGGCATTTGATGAGGAGGAAAAGAAGAACTTAGTATAGTTTGGAACTGCTGGAAAAAAACACTCATCAGTAGCCTGAGCCTCTTTCAAAATTAAGAAAAAGTAAGATCTTACTGCTGTTTTCCTTTTCATTTATCCCCTGACCTCCAGAGAGTCACTTCGATGAGAAGCTGCAGCGACGCTGCTGTAAGGACGGCCTGAGGGACATACCGATGCCATACTCCTGCACCCGACGCTCCCTCTACATCACTGAGGGCCCCGAGTGCATCCTGGCTTTTCGTTACTGCTGCGCCAATTACAGGGGCCAGGTGTATGACGCCCTGCTCCCCACCACCCCTCCACCCATGACCACCACCCCTCCCACCACCACCACCCCTCCTCCAACCGTCTCTTCCACTTATCTTCATGTGCCGTTTAAAATACCTCTGTCACATCACAATTTTGGTAAATACTGTACCTCAACTTTTCTTTCATTTTACATTTAAGTCAGCTCAGCGTCTTAAATCTTTTAAAATTGTTCATGTTTATACATTAAACCCACTCACCTTTTGTGACTGTGCTCCAACAGACTGGGGTCCACAACTAAAACCAGTTGCAGGAAGGACTGGACTTGGCATGAGCTATTCAGTTGCAAGCAAACAAGAGGAAATAATCATGCCTGTGAGGGCTAATGTTCAACACCAGGTAGAAGAAGAAGAAGAAGTAGAAGAAGAGTGGGAGTACCTGGACGAGACTCAAGTGTACCTTCGATCCAAATTCTACGAGTCCTGGTTGTGGATGGACGTTAGCCTGCCGAGCGAAGCAGACAGAGATGGGTGAGTGATGAACAAAGAGGTGGGCTCGTCAGTGACAAAAACCTTTTCTTAACTTATTTTAATTTGCCCATGGAATTGTCTCACTTTTGGGTTTCAAAAATCAGTTTAAATTGGTGCACTTAATTGATCCTGTGGGTTGTTACAGAAACAGAGGTAAACAAAAACATCATGGAAATTGAGTCAGATATAGAGATGCAGTGATGAATGAATTTTATTTTGCTTTTATTTTAACATGCAACAAAGACTAACTTGTTTTAATGTAAACCATAGGAGCTAAAACTTGTTAGATTTTTATTTATTTTAACATGAATCAAAGGGATACAACAGACTCCATGAAGAAGAAAATGTAAAAATCCTAATGTGACTATCCTACTGTGAAGGAAGGAACTTAATCAAGTTATAATCAAAACAACAAACAGATTCAAATCAACATTTTTGACATTGTTTGTCAAAAATGTTGAGAAAGGTAAAGATTGATAAAATCAAAGTATACGTTGAACTAGAAAGAATTTAGAGTGAATTCTAAATGTTGGAGACTTAAGCACCACTTTTAAGTCTGTGTTATATTGTCCCTCACACATGCACATGCCTTTTATTAATTTTTTTTAAATATTGAATGGGAATTACATTTCATTCACTAACTTTCTGGTCAGTTTATACCATTATTAGTATTTCTTTGGTAATTCTTCAACTGAAGGATTTGGATCGAGCTCCAGATATTTAAAAATACTTCTGAATTTATCTGACAGGTTGGCATCTAGAAATATGGACAGCCCCCTGCCTGACAGCATCACAGAGTGGGGAGTGCTGGCGATCAGTTCATCACCTGATACAGGTAGAGTAAATGGAGAGGTGCATGAGTTAGTGTGCCACTATAGGTATCTAAATCTTTTTACTCAATGTCACCTGTTTTTTAGCATCTTTTTCTTGGTTCAAAAGAAAGCAATACACCCTTCTGTTTAATAAAAAGAATGCGCACCGCCACAGCATGTATTAATTTTTAAGTTTAAATTCTAAGAGCTTTTATTTCCATTTTTTTATCATTATTTATCATACATAGTACTTAATTTTACATACATACACCTATTGTTATTCCTGCAGATATACTAATTACATAATTGTTACAAATGGAATCTTACAATTACATTTAACAATCCTCATCTATTGCCCTGTTAAAACTGCAGAACTACAAAAGGTATTATGTATAAAATTTAGAACACGGCAGCTTTAAAGCCAGACCACAATATTTTCCAATTTTGCAATTAAAAAAACAAACAAAAAAAAAACATGTTGCCAGTTTATTTTGAGAAAAACTTAAATTATTTCTGATTTTAGGTTTCTGTGTTGCGGAGCCGTATAATTTCAGAGCGTGGAAGCATTTCTTTGTTGACCTGAAGCTGCCTTATTCTGTGGCGAGGAACGAGCAAATTGAGATTAAAGCTGTGGTCTACAACTATGGTGACGAAGACCTGGATGTAAAACAGTCGACTTCTTTTTGCAACCTTTTCCTTGGATAAGGACCTGTTGATGCTTTATGAGCTGCTTTCCGCTCAGGTAAGGGTGGTGCTGATGAAGACAGAAGACGTGTGCAGTGTTGCCTTCAAGGACAGACACACGCAGGAAGTGAGAGTGACAGCCGGCTCCTCTGTAGCGGTGCTTTATACCATTGTGCCGCTGGTGGTGGGGAAACTTCCGCTGGAGGTGATGGTGTTTGACCGAGACATGATGGGGAGTGACCGTGTCCAGAAGCCTCTCAGGGTGGTGGTGAGTCTGCAAGGTTTTGTCGAGAGTTTGCTGCTAGAATAGATTAGCTAATAAAATAACAGGATCTGTTGTTTTGAGTTTACAAGTTTATCGTGTTCAGATAAACTTGTATAATTAGTCTTTTCATGACACAAACAGCTGGACGGAGTGCAGAAGACTAAGGTTTGGAGTACAGTATTGAATCCATCGGCTCAAGGAGGTATGATCACACATTTATTATTTCATTTTTTTACTTTAGAAACAGCATAAAATACCAGATTTGTGAGATTTTCAGCATTTCCTGCAGGTTCTACATTCAGTTTGGGCTTTTTAAACTTGTTTTAATGAGGTTTCCTGCTGTCTTTTAAAGTGAAAGTTCACTGTGAACAATTTTCCCTTTTTATAAACTGTCTAAATCATTATATTATTATTATAATAACTTTATTTATAAAGCGCTTTCAACAAAGTGCTGAACAGTCACACAAAAAAAAACAGTCAATATAAAAGAAGTTAAAAAAAAAAAAAAAAAACAATAAGAAATTTGTTCTTAGAAGAAATTGAAGAACAAATAAAAACAAATATAAAATTTAAGAAACATAAG
>JARVJO010000111.1:12243289-12257916 GCA_031762555.1 Cynodonichthys magdalenae | reverse complement strand
TTTTTCATGTACAGAGCCCTGAGACAACGTATGTTGTGACTTGGCGCTATATAAATAAACTGAATTGAATTGAAAACTTAGCATAAAGGCAAAAATCAACTGAAGGATGAAGCATCTTTCAGATCTTTGCTGAACTTATTTTTCATGTTTCCTAAAAACGCACAACTTTCAGTCACTAGCCGTGCTTCCATCAACATTGTTGTAATATTGACATATTGCATTAGAAAAGGCAAAAAAAAATAAAAAACCTACCCTCAATTTTCACAAAAAAATTTTTATGCTCACTTGATGTGGATTTTGGATTTTCCAAAACGAGTTAATGTGTAAAATGGGAGATAGAAATAAATTTGCCAAATAAGTTCTGGTTTAGCAAACATTACTTCACATGATCAATCAGCTGTTTCTGCTGTCAGCTTCTTCCTTGATATTCCTGTGACGCACAAAAACAGAGCTGTAAGCAACATCAGGTATGTGTGGACTGACAGCATGTAACCTCACCAATACTAGTTGATACTGCAGAACAATTACAACTTGCCCGATAGCAACACATTCCTGAAAACTTCTCTCCATTGTCCCCAGATGTGCGGTCCCTGCTAGTTTGCAACTTATACTTCCTGTTTATTACAGCCATGTGTAATGTCAACATCTGATGTAATTATGCTTTGCGTAGCTTGGTTGATTCGATCCAAACCAGTAGATAGACATTTTAAAGGTTCACTTAATATTTGCATTAAAGTTGGATGGAAACATAGCTACGGTTCATCTGCGGTAGATTGTTTAAAGGAGTTACATTTCATTTGTGTTCTAATTGTCCACTTTCTTCTAAGAACACACTGCATAACACACTGTCATAAGCAGGTTCAAGAATCTGACAGAAAATGAGTGAAAACGCAGCCAAAATAAAAATAAATTCATCTTTGAAAGACCTAAACATTACAAAAAAGCTAAATCTGGCAACACATTATCATCTAAACTGTTTAGTTTCACTATCAGATGATTAATTTGTTTTACTTATAAGAAATAATTTGAAAGTTAAAAGCAGCAGTAATTTTAGGTACCCTGTAAAGCCTTAAATCCTTGTAGTGGGACTCTAGAAGAGCCCGTCACAAACTGCAGCAGCCGCGCCCTCCTCTCCTCGTCAAAGGACTCCACAGCTTTCCAAAACCATTTTACAATGTTGCTGTCAGGGGTGCAGTGCTTCAGGCGGGTATTGGACTTCCAGTCAGCGATGTCAATCTTCCCCAGGCCACACACTATAAGCTGAAAGATGAATAAGTACGTTAACTTTCAAAAGGTGTTATTCGGGGGGGGTCCAGACAAAGCATAAACTAAAACAAATGATGAGTGTAACTTTTTTTACTTAAAAAGTATTGTACCTCCAGTTCCTTCTCATCAAAGGCTTTGAGCAGGTGCTGTGGGATGACCTCATTGAAGCCTTTCTGCAGGGCCAAAAACTGAGCCTCGATGCCATGAAGGAAACGCCAGTTCACATATAGCCTGTGGAAAGACCAGTTAATCATACAGGAAATACATTTCATTCACACTAAACAAAACTCAGTTAAGCAGAACAGTAAAACTGGGATGGCTGTGTCTGCATCACTTCTGTACCTGACATACTCCTTCTTGGTCTCCTCAGTCACAGAGATGCTCTTCCCGTTGGGCTTGAGTTCATGTGGGATTATTTCTCCGTAGGCGTTGTGCTCCACGCAGAAGGTGTGATCCAAAACTCCAGTGATGTCATTTCCTCTGAACAAAGAGGAGAGGCAGAAAGAAGGTACAGCACATGACACTTTATTCAGGTTTCAGTCCACAAAACAAATGCAAAGACAGACAAAAAAAAAATCAGCATCACCTGACAGGTTCTGGCATTTTTGTTTTGCAGTTTTATGTATTTGTAGAATGGGTGGTAGAATCCTCAATTATCAAGATTTCTTTCTTCGGGAGGCAGATATTCTCTTTATAAGCTGAGATTGTTAGTTTTTGAAACTCTACGGCCTGAATTCTCTTTACTCTCCATGTTTATTTTATGTATGATATTATAATCCTCTTCTTTTTTATTGATCTGTGCTCTTTTCTTGTCCTTTCTTCTCTAATCAATCAAAGCAGGAAGAAAGTCTAAATTTGGTTCTGCTGGAGGTCTCTTCTTGCTGAAAAGGGAGTTTTCTTCTGGATGCATGTTTAGTAAGAAAGATTAAACTTGAAGATTTAACAAAAAAAATTCTGTCATCTTTGGCTGAATGACATTTTAAAATTCCAATATTAGTTTAAAAACACCAATGTACTTGACTGTAATTGAATAAAATCTAGACTGAAATGAACCATGAAGAAATTGTAGAATATGACCAGTTTCCTTTTTCTGCACAGAAAACAATGACTTTTGTAAATCAGTGCTAAAAAATTGATTTTACAATAATAAGTTTAAAGAGATTTTATTGATTCGCATAGAGAACCAAGAGTGTATTAATACTAAAAATATTACAATAAATATTAGAGAAACTTAGCTCCTACAAAGACGCACCATCTGAGGACACTTGTTCAGTTAATGTGCCAAAGTTTTTTATGTTTTATTTTTGTAAAAATGAGCCAAGTTTGTGCATTTTGCACGTTTGTTTCAAGCTTCAATGCCTGATTCTCTTTTTCTACACTGAATTGAAATTTCAATAAAAAAATTATCTAATTAACAAATTAGATAAGAAAGTTCCAGTAAATTGTTAAAGATACATCTTGCTCCTGTAAGGAAGTTCTATGTAAAGAAGCTTGTCGAGGCATTTTTAAAATACAATGTTAACTAAAAGAAATTTACAACAACATGTGGATAGAGGTGGGTGATATACATCACTCACAAAAAGTTAGGGATATTTAGCTTTTGGGTGAAATTTCAGGACAAGCCTAAAATGCATTCAAACCTTTACAGGTGAACCTAATGCGAACTTCTCTAACCTTTTGAATGCACATGTCCAACTGTTAAATGTTTCAGTACTTTTTGCACAAGTTGCTGTTCTCTAACAAGGAGCTTAACGGCAAAATTCACAACAGGTGTTTGATCCTCAAATCGACAAATAAATGTTCTGGTTCAATTAGAGCTGGTGTTTAAACAGTCGTCTGACTGGTGTACCTCAGATAGAACAGCCTGCACTTTCTTCAGACCTGAATCCCATTGAAAACCTGTGGGATCAGCTGAGTCGCCTTGTAGAGGCTCAAAACTGCACCCAGAACCTGAATGACCTGAGGGCTGCCCTTCAAGAAGAGTAGGATGCCACGCCTCAGCAGACAATAAGTCAACTTGTGAACAGCATGAGACATCGTTGTCAAGCTGTAATTGATGCTCAAGGGCACATGACGAGTTATTGAGACATTGACATTTTTTGTTGTGGTGTACCCACCATTGTTAACTTCAGTTTAAATAAATTGTTTGACATGAGGAAATCACCAGAGCATCATTCTACTTAAATGTCCTACTTTCATGATATCATATCACTGTAGCGTGAACATTTTACATTTTACATAAATTTCACCTGAAAGCCAAAGATCCCTAACTTTGTGAGTAGTGTATACCGCAGATATTATTGTCCATGTTGCTTTGAAGATATGCATTTTTACGTTCTCAAGTATTCATACTGTCTCGAAAAGACAACAAATACAGTGGTGAAGAAGAGTAGCATAAGTCCTCATTTGCGGAATATTTGCCACAGAAACCAATCAGTGGACGGGATTCATTCATGTGACTGGGGTCAGCGGCATATGAGCCAATCAACGGGCTTGATTTAGTCACGTGATTGGGGTCGGTGGCAACTGAACTAAACAGCGGCTGTGGGCGGGATTCAGTGTTGAACTTGCATCAGCCAAAACCACGGGGCTTAAAGTTCTCCATTGTCACAATGGATTTTTGTAACTTTGAACGTGGCCAGGACGGATTTCTGTCATCTGTAAGGGGGGAAAAACTGTTTTCTGTTGCCGTCTTGTTAAAGCCGCCCAGTCTGCTCCAAACGGGATGCTACTTTCAACAAACCAAACAAACCCCAGAGCACTTTTATCCAATGAGAGCAGAGCAGGGTGGGTCTGTAAAGCCAGGTGAGTCTGCAGGAGCAGGAGTCCTGAGTGAGTAAACCTCTCCTTCCTCACTTCACTCCCTCAACTTTGGTCTCCAAAACCTAACTTAATATTAAATATTTGTGCTCAGAGCGCTATTATCCAAGAGATACGTCCAACTTAGCACGTGTGACCAAGCTCCTCGTGCAAAGGCTGCACGTGACGCGCAACATTAAAACGGTTTGTTCATCATCCTTTTGCTCTCTTAGTCTACAACATTTCACAAATTAGAAAGTGTTCTGCACATGGAGAATACTACAATAACACAAGCGCCAAGTAGGGTTGGGCAAAATCGTATCATGTGCAATTAATCATCAGGAAAAACTTTAAATCGATTATTTTTTGGCACTTGACGAATAATACGATTAATGCCACCAGGCAGAGTGACTGGAGATATCCCTGGTCAGTTTGCTTGGTGCTCCACTTCAAATATGAACATTTAAAAAAAAAAGTTCTGCAATTCATTTATAATAACTCTTTTACTTGTCTATCAACACAATTTAATAATCGATGTATAATCTGAGGTCTGCACTTCTGACACAATTTGGAAAAGAAGTCTTTCCCACTAGAGTGATTTAAACTGGTCATGTGACTAGGACATGCAGGCATTCAGGAACTCCAGGGGATTAATCGTCATATTAATCGTTATCAGATAAAAAAGACAATTAATCGTGATTATTTTTTTTGCCAATATTGCCCAACCCTAGCGTATAATATGTATAAACACCTCCATTGCTGATGTGGATGCACGCACGACTAGCTACCCAAAGCACAAACTGAGCCCGAACCGAGCCGAGACCACTCCCACAGGAGTGCTCCACAGCGAGTGCATGCTGTGAGTCAGATTTGTTCACTGATGAACATAAACGTTTACCCCCTCCTCGTCAGGAGGTCATCACCATGTTCTCTAGACCGTGTTTCAAATGTTTTTGTAGTTTATCATATCCATAGATGTCCTAGTAAGCAACAGGGTTTGACTGCATATTTTTTAAGAAAGAAAGAAAGAAAGAAATCGTCAGATTATAGATACCAGAAAATGAAAAAAAAATTGAGATTTTTTTTGTCTATATCGCCCAGCCTTACATGTGGACAAATCTGTATCTGCATGCCTGGCAAGCTTTCCTAACTTTGTGTTTCCACAAAGATATTTAATAAGCAACATGTTTTCTGTGAGGGTAGGGGGTCTTACAGAATCCAAACAAGGCTGTTGTGGAGGTCAGGGTCAACTGATTCCATGTCCTCCAGCGTGATTGGTTTTCCAAGCAGTTGCTTGTAGAAGGGCAGAGTGAAGCCTCCGTCAATGTAATGCCCGTGAAACACCGCCATGCCCATGATACGACCCACAAAGTGGAAATATGACAGATGCTCCTGTAGACAGAAAACATGCCAAATCTGTTTATCTGTGTTTGTAATAAATTATTATCATTTCACAAAAGCAAATATTAAACAGGCAGTATGGCTACTAGAAACTGCAGCAAAATGGTTCATACTGGGTTGACCGCAGAGTCTGGGTTGATCTGTAGAGTGTAGATGTCATCTCTGGAGTATTGAAACAAGCCATAATACGGGTTCAGCATCTCATGTGACAACAGGTATAACCACTCCCTAACAAAAACACATTTTCAGGTTAAAAACCTTTAGTGAAACCACATTGTGATGATCATAACAACAATTCACCATAACTACCTTGCTACACCTCCATAGTCCAGTCCCTCTTCTCCTCTGAACTTTATCATCAGTCTTTTCCAAAGATCTTTGGGGCGCATCTTCATCACCTGCCGGTATGACTCCTAAGATTCAGCACAGACACCAAATTCATTACACACTAAACATTTATATTAAGGTTGCAGGATTTTTGTCACCGTTGGTGTTCAGTTCAACAGTAAAGCTGAATTAATCCATGCAATCAGACAAAATCAAAAAAGCATTTATTAACAAAAGGCACGTTAGAAAAAAGCAGAAAAGCCATAAACAAAATGTTACAACGGCCTAAAAATGTCAGTGCGCCCAGGGCAGCTGTGGCTACAATTTTGCTTACCACCATCAGTGTGTGAATGACTGTAGTGTAAAGTGCCTTGGGGTCCCCTAGGGGCTTGATAAAGTGCTTTATAAGTTCAGTTCATTTATCATTTTAAAATAAGCATTAATTGCTTTTAGAAAATAAAGGACTGTTAACTTAATTTATCTTATATTAAAGATCTTAATGTTCCATATTTTGCTAAAAGAGCACTTCCCTCTCAGACTGCAGGTTTATTTGTGGTTCCTAGAGTTACTAAAAAAATTGGGAGGTTGATCTTTCAGTTATCAAGCTCCTCTCTTGTGGAACAACATCCAGTTTCAGTCCACTGTCAGTGAAGCTGACACTCTGTCTACTTTTAAGACTAGACTGAAGACTTTCTTTTTTGATAGATCCTATAGTTAGGATTAGGGTTATTCCTTAGTTATGTTGCTTAAACTGGTGGAGGAAAAACTGACCATATTTCCTCACTCTACTGTTATTTTTAGTCTCTCTCCTCTACATGTTTGTTGTATTTATTTCTATCAATAATCTGTTTTTCTTTGTCCTTCTCCTAGAGGAAAATACATCTGGACGGGTTATTCCATGTTTCTCTTTTTCCTGTCCCCAAACCCAGTCGGTCGAGGCAGATGGTCACCCGACCTGAGCCTGGTTCTGCTAGAGGTTTCTTCCTGTTAAAAGGGAGTTTTTCCTCTCCACTGTCATTAATTTGATGCTCAGGATGGGAGACTGCAACTAAATGATTCAACACAATCTGCTGGCATCCTTAGATTGATTGTTTTTGTAGTGTGCTGAAACGACGTTTGTTGTGAATTGGTGCTATTTAAATAAATTGAATTGTTCAATTTGTGCTGTACAACCCTGTTTTCTTCAAGGATTTCAAAAATTATTGAAACATTAACACTAGCTCCATAAAAACAGGTAAAAACATCTCATTTAATGTATGATTCTACCGTATAATTAACAAGCCAACTAAAAGCTATAAATAAATACAACTCTTGTTATAGATTGTTTTAAAGTAAACAGATCCATACTGGTTTACCCACAAAAAGGCTACATGTTTTGTAAAAATCTGGTCAGTATCTTTTTTATTTCAGACTTTCTGCAGCTTTAACAGCAGGGTTTAAGAGTAAAAACAAGTTGATTATGCTACAGTGTCTTTGCACAGGGAAGATGCTGACATACAACATATTTTGAATATTTTCTTAATGACACTGAAGATACAAGACAAAATCATGCCACAGGAAGGAAGTTTTAACTTCTAAAAATAAAAGCACCACTGATAAACTGTTTATGAAACTCTTATTTTAATCAGTAGCCAGTTTCTTGTAGCTGAAGAATAAAAAACATTATTTGTGAATATAGCTACACTGTAAAGACCAAAAAATATATTTTTTGTCATTATACAGCACCACTAGTTGCAGCGTAAAACCCTTAAGAGAGTCTGCAGAGCAGGTCTGAAATCTTAACTTCCTCCATCTGTCATGTTAAATGTGGATGAAGTCACGGCTCTCACAGCCTGTTATGAACTTATGTCTGGCCACAGATATGAGCCACGGCTGTCTTCACTCCTTTCTCCACCCTCCACCTACCTCTCTCCCTATTGCTTTAGCTGCTGAAATCACGCACAAAGAATGCCTTTGCCTCAGCTGAACAAGAAAACGAGTCAGAAATGGAAAAGAAACAGAAAAATAGGTCTGAGCTCTGAATCATAAAAAAAATACTTTACCATGCTGGTTCTGTGCGGACCTGAGCTATGTCTGGAGCACGTCGTAAAAAATGTCAAACACTTTTTTTTAAAGCAAAGACCGTGCGTGACAGAACAAGGTGTTTTCAATAAAAGATGAGATTTTTGCATACTTTACATATTTGTGTGGATATTTAAGAAATAATTTTTATGCATACATTTATTTTTTCTCTCGTTTAAAACTGATTGCAACAATGATAAATAACATATTTTTAATTTATTTATATAAACACACAGAACAGTTCATTTGTAAACATGACAATGACTGTTTCGCATCTGCAGATGTTTCTTTTTTTTTTTTCTTTTAAGGCTTTTAGACTATTGAAAATCTGTCATTTTAATCACCATCAAAGGTGTGTGAGTATTTTGATCATTTTTACCTCAAAGATCTCCTCCCGGCTAACTTCGATGCGACAGTGACCTGCTTGGGGTTGTTGCTGTGAAAGTTCCTGTCGCAGGACCTTCAGCTTCTGCACCAGGTCTCTCTTGTATTTGGGCACTGTCAGGCACTCCGCCTCTTCAGGTAGCTGAGCTGGGGACAGAGCTTGCTGGGGCCCCCCAGGACCACCCTGGTCCTTTAACTGTGTCGGGTGACTGGAGTGGAAAAGGTGTGCAATAGAGGATGGTGAAAGTGAGGGGAAGAGGAGCAGAAGGACAGATTTTGGGGGGGGGTGTAAATAAAGCATGAAAAGGCAGTTTTAGAACAAAAAAGAAAGACAGAAGGGGAGACATGAAGAGGGTTTATTTTGTCACAATGACATGTTTAAAATTTGACCAAAACAAATGTAATTGCATTAGCATGATTTATGTTTTGTTTCCTGAATCTGGTAGATGCAACAGATTTATAAAAAGAAAGAGGGATGTGTTGTGTTGACAATTCCCAACGCATTTTATCTTATGAACACTCAAACCTCTAACCAAGAGAGCCTGGAGGAAATCTGATCCAGGCCTGTAAACAATTTGGGCTGATGGCCAGATGCTTGACAAATACCACCAAGGAAAAAGAGGAGAAAATGCACTTTAAAAGCAGAACGATTCACAAACACTCACAGGACAAGCAGAGCTGCTGCTGGAATTAACCTAAACAGACGAGCTGAGTTTTCACTATTTCTGATACATTTCCTACAAATTCAGCAAGTGGTTCAAAAGCTATTTTAAAATCTTTACTCCAGTTGAGTCTGTGTCCTTTCCATGTCATTTATACTTCCTGTCTGAATATTAAGAATGTTATAATCACCACCTCCCACAAACATAGTTCCATCATCTCACCACTGGAGGTGACACTTCTTCATACTTTGAGGTGGAACTAAAAGCACCAACATTTGTGGAAACTTCCAGTTCCTATTTCTTCATTGCAAATGTCTCTTTTCAGAATACAACTGATGTTCTGGTAAATGTGGAGTGTAGTAAAACGTTTTTTAAATATTACAATTTTATGTGAAAATTATTTATTTCTTTGTTCATCACTGCAAACTTTAGTAACCCACCAGGTGCCTACATGGAAGCAAAACGGGAGTACTGGTTTAGACACCAGTACTCAACCCCCAAGAAACTCTACAGTATTTTTAGTTAAAAGGTAGTATCTCCAATAAGTTGCTCAAGATGGAAAAAGGCAAGAGAAGCAAAAAAACATCTACAACTGGTTACAGAAATTAGTCACTTTTTGTGATTAAGGTCATCTTCATTTACTGAACTGGTAGCTGGTCCACTTGTATTATTTATTCTGTTGTCCCCACTGGTATAGCTGAAACAATAAAAAACATCTGCAGAGGACAGCATTGGAGTTAATGGCCTCCTTTCTGTGCCTCACAGATTATACTGTGTAAATGTGATCATTTCTGAACTTGTTTTTTTAGCTGTGACTCTAGAAGCTTCCAGTAAGAGGACACAAATAAAATATCTTAGATTTATCATCACTGCTGAGGATGTTAGGAAACTATTGCGATATAATTAACACTGAATAATGAATCTAAATCCAGATCAAATACATGGATTTAAATCCTCTTTTGTGGTTTTATAGTTTTTTTTTTAATTTTCACATTTCATATTTTTAATACCAATAACACTACTGTGGTCCTGATAAAGTCCATAACTACCCATCACTAATTTATCATGATCTTCATCACCATCAGAGATTTGGGTTTTCCTTTGTGTTGCAGCTTTTATTTTGCAGCTGAACACTTTCTAATCAAAATAAGGTCAACTTTAGGGAAGGGAGTGAACAGGGCGAAAGACTGTTTCACAAATACTGACCTTTATCCTGTTTAGGACTTCTGTCATTCTTAGCTTCCATTTCTTAAGACAAAATGAGATAGAATCTGGACAAAGCTGAGCCTTCTTGATTTGGCCTTTTCCAGCCCACACTGTGGTGTCAGTGGTGAAACGCCTGGGTGGGCCTCATAAAAACAAAATCTTTCCCTTCAGCAGGACACCGGCCTTCATTTTCTTTCAAGGAGACGCTGAGCCAGCAGAAGATTTCTTTAAAAGAGGCTACTGTCCTATGCTGGGAGTGGAATATCAAGTCTGCTGTAGGCCAGACAAAAGCATCAAACCGAGAGGTCTGGATTGATATATGATAGATGTGAGGCCCTCTGAGGCAGCCACACAGAGCCACCCCCTCATGCCAACTCTTGTGTGCTTTGGTTTTTCAACTTAGTGGGTTAAAAAGGGCCTATCTATCTATTTGGGCTCTTCAAACTAAATGGATGCAGTGCTTTTGCCCAGTGTATCCCCGTATAATCAAGTCCGCTGCTATTTATTTTATTGGCAGGCACTGGGGCTCCAAGCATGTCAAAGAAAGGGTAAGACTGCAGCAGAGCAATCTTGAAAACCACTTTAGGAAGGAGGATGGCAAGAAAAGAACAAATGGAATGATTTCCTGTTGGCTAAAAGACTCAAGAACCGTATAATAAAGTGTTATTTTAGAACACTCATTTTGCGAGGGTACAGTGTGATTAAAAATACGTTTAAACAAAGTTTAGTTGGACAGAACACAAGCTGTGACGGTAAACGCAGAAAAAAAATTGTCATTTTATTTTAAATCATTGCAAAGTCAAAATAAAAATGCTGCAGTAAAATTAGATTTTTACAAAATTGAAATAAAGTGACAATAAATAAATAAAAAAATAAATGTACTCCAAGATGCTGTTTACACATGAACAAGCAGGTAGAGCTGTGATTATTGAATCGGCTGTAGGGCCGTGTCACTAGCATGGTGAATGAATGCAGTTTCAAACCTTAAAAATGGTGATTACACAAACATTTGTTAGGACCGAGGATGAGGTTGGGTCGCTCCTACATGTTGAAAAGGGTGAATAAAACAAACAGCATGCTACTATCCACTGTTGTTCAACTTTTCATGCAAGCACAGAAAAACCACTGACTGCTGCCGTTAGTAGTGTGCATGCATGATTTGAAACCAATGCTGGGTGTTTCCAAAAACCTCCACTATGAGACCTGAGTTCAAAAGATTTTGGTGTCAGCTGTTGTCATACGCAGATGGCTGAAATGCAACAGAAAAGCTACAATTTCTTTTAAAATTGGCAACATAAAAACAGGGCCTAAGACATGGAAGATGGAAAATAATTAGCAACAAAAAGTCAAGAAATTAGGATGCCAAAATTTCCTGAATTTAATCACCTAAACATAGCCTTCAAGTACAAGTGTGATTGCAGTTAGGGGTCACTGATGGTGCATGCACAAGAGAGCAAAGCTGCATGTTTGTGTGTGAAAGTGTACTCATATTTCACAGAGCAGCTGGCACAGGTGAGGTGCAACAAAAGTTGACTAAGTTTAGTCGTGGTGAAGCCACACCAGCCACCCCGACATTTATTCAGCCCGGAGAATCTAAAAGCCCTTTACGAGCCTGCACAGTCACTTTTTCTATTCTTGCTTAAGGCACAAAAGACAAATCAAAAACGAAAAGCCAAAATAATGCCAGTGAAAGAATGACCTCTAACATTCTTCCCAACAGCTAAACTCCCCACATCTGCCCTCCCAAAAACAACGTAAATTACAGGAAACCCGATGCAGACAGACTGTGGTGAAGAAAAGTGCCTACTGAGTAAAATAGGTTACATCTGTAGACACAATGAAAGAAAAAAAAAGTTACAATGTTTTATTACTGATGATAATCTCAGTTTTGGTTTAATGAGATTTTTCTGCACACTTTACAGTTAACTTCAACACTTCCCAGAGACCAGCATAAATTATCCTTTATATGGACAGCTTTAAAGGGCAGACAGGCAGCTCATGTTGACTTTAGAATGATACTTATATAACATATGAATAAAGCAGAAGCCCTTTGTTATTTTTTCTTTCCCTTACTCAGCTTTGTTCTCTTTGCTGAACATTGAGACAGTAAATATGTTGAAAAAAAAAACCTACAACTTAACAGTCTTTTAAATCACAAGTACTTTTAATATACAAGTTTGCATTTGTATTATTTCGTCACAGGGTAAATACACCGCACCATATTTGGTACCAGACTCATCACTTCTTAAAACATCCATGCAAATATTGGCGTACATTTCATGAAGATTTACAAACTGGTTGGGAAAACACCTACCAATGCCCACTGATGCCAAATCCAGCACCAACTAAAAATACCGTCAGCAAACACTGATGTAATCTTTCAGACACACACTTTCTGCTGGAGCAAAAGGAGGAAGCTCAGTATGTGAGAGACACTGTGGTAGACCACAGCAATGCAGATGTGTCTGACTGTCTGATGGTTTAAGCCCTTCATCAGTCAAGGTCAAAACGAAACAAGGCTGTCTCAGATATATTTACATCTTGAAGATCAGAGAACTGAGGTGCAAACTGTAGACTGAGCTAAAATAGATTATCTGTTCTGTGAATCAAACCTGGTAGACAAAACACGTTTGTAAAAAACTGGAATAAAAAATTAGCAATAACAAAACAGTGAAAAAAAAAATCAAAATTAAAAAAAATGTGTGGCATGTCAGCAATGGCTAAGCTTAAACACTGATCTTCAGTTTTTGTTGTCAGTGGAAGAATAAAATAATGCTGTCAAAAGCCATTTTTTAAATGTCATTTTAAGGATTAGTACTAAGTGTGAATTGAGAAAAAATATTTAGCACAAATGGTAAATAGACTGTATTTATATAGAGCCTTTCTATCTAACCAGGATACTCAAAGTGCTTCACACTACAATCTGTCCCCTCATTCACACAGCACTCTACTAGATCTCTACAAAGCTAACATGTACAATCATTTATGGAGACTAATCAGTGCCAATCACATTCATACACTGATGGGACACATCAGAGGCATCAGGGGTGAAGTGTCTTGCCCAGGGACACAACAATTGAGTCAGCTGGAACGGGGGACCGAACCAGCGACCTTCCATTTCCGGGATGACTCCCCTGACCACTCTGCAACAGCTGCCCCAAATCTGATAGGCCTGGGCGATAAACCCAAAAATAACAGACACCGACATGTATGACAATGACCGATGTCATTTTTCCCATGTTGATATTTTCGGTACTTAAAAAAAAAATGAGAAACCTGCTTGTTTTTTGTTGTAGTTTCATTAAGCCGCCCAGTCTGATACAGGTTTAAACAGATGCCATTTTCAACAAATCAAACGAACCCAACAGCTTTATCCAATCAGATCAGAGCAGAGCAGGGCGGGTCTTTCTGATGTGAGTGAAGCCAGGGGCAGCCG
Organism: Cynodonichthys magdalenae; assembly: GCA_031762555.1. Classification (NCBI taxonomy): domain Eukaryota; kingdom Metazoa; phylum Chordata; class Actinopteri; order Cyprinodontiformes; family Rivulidae; genus Cynodonichthys; species Cynodonichthys magdalenae. Next base: position 12,244,374 of record JARVJO010000111.1, on the reverse strand, counting down.
TCTGCAGGATAAACAATGGTCAGCCTGCAGCTCCTGTCCTGAGCGAGCAAACCCTGTCCTCCACACTTTGCTCCCGAGCTACCAGAGATGTTGGTATCTAAAATCTAACGCGCTATAAGTTTATGTCTTCAGAGGGTCGTTATCTAACAGATATGTTCAACTTTGATTGCGTGACCAAACTCCTCTCCTCAACAGCGCTGTTACGGGAGCGCGCCAGGGCTGAGTTGTTCTGTAAGAGCCGCTGTTTCAGCTCTCGAAACAAAACAATATTAACTCTAACAGATGAACATTTGTTTGACCCATATTATAGAAAAGATGAGTCTCTGCTTAGCGTTACACCTCCCCCCAAAAAATAAAAACAAAAACAACAAAAAAAAAAACCCTGCTATGTTCTTTTTGTAGTTTATCATAAATGTCTATAAATTAAATTCTTCACAATATAGCTTGATTATATTTAGACACATACTGTGACTGAACTGCTCTGTAATTCAATAAATGATCAATATGAAGAATAAATACTATTAAATGATTACATGAGCTCTCAAAAAATATAACCTTTTTGAAAAAATAGTGACTTTAGAGAAATCAGTCAGTCTAACAAATAAAAATATATAGCCCAGTTATTTTGTGCAGAACAAAATACATTTGGTATATTTTTTAAATACAAATAGTACATCCATAATGTGTTTGTTTGCACAGAAAATTTATGGAGATGATTAAATCTTTGTATGACTATATCTGACTCAAGTCTTGCCAAAAATGTTGTTTTATTACATATATTAAAAACACTAAAATGACAAATATAAACTACAAACAAGCTGGTCAAAATCAAACTCTTCTTTACAAATCCCTTTGGTCCAAATGGTTCAGGTTAAAATTTTTGTATAATGCTTCATTAGAGAATACTAACCTGTGTACTTTGACTAAGAACATGGACACAGTGCATAATGTTATGACTATACTGTACTGTGTACTTGTGTGTGTGTGTGTGTGTTGGGGGGTGGTGGTAAGCGTTATCGTGCACTTCTCAGTATCTAGGTGAACTGATCAATATATCGTGATATTGATTTTAGGCCATATCGCAC
>JARVJO010000111.1:12213395-12225586 GCA_031762555.1 Cynodonichthys magdalenae | reverse complement strand
AAATTCTACAGAAGAAATCCTTGTCTATGGGAGAAATCCCAGACGGAGCAGTGAAGGGAAACTAGAATTGAGCGGAATTGCATAGGAAGGCAAGGGCCAGCTAATTAAAAACACTAAAATGACAAATATAAACTACAGAAAAGTTGATCAAAATCAAACTATTCTTTAACTTTTGGTCCAAATGGTTCAGGTTAAAATTTTTGTATAATGCTTCATTAGAAAATACTAAACTGTGTACTTTGACTAAAACATGGACACAGTGTATAGTGTTATGACTACACTATACCATGTACTTGTACCATGTACTGTGTGTGTGTAATTGAGGTGAACTGTTCAATATATCATGGTATTCATTTTAGGCATATTGCCCAGCCCTAGTTTGAGCTAGCATTACACTCTCTGGCTTCTCAGGTGTAGAGGAGCCAAATGGCTGGTTGACTGCTGTCAACTGGTGACCAGAGGCTAAATTATAAACACAAAAATGAACTGCTGGCATGAAAGTTTACATTTCAAGCCTACATTAGAAATAAATAGTGCTATAGAGAGTCGATACAGTATCTGAAAATTAAATATCACAATATTTTAGTGTATCAAAACGTTTTTTTACAACCCTAATTTCTAGTGCATCCAGTGATGTAATTTGATTAATTTGATGCTGTCTGGAGCAAGATTATTAATTTCTGCAGTTGCTAATATAAGTCATTTTGAAATGTTTTATGTATTTGTCAGTTATGATCTCAATTAACTTATCACTAATAAAAGGTCATTAGCAAAAAGCGAACAACAATTTATGACAATATTTTTCTCATAAGTTGTAATTAAAATCTATAAAGGATCCGTTTAAGCTTATTAAATGTGCATGAAAACACTAAAAACACATTAATTATACTTTAAATACATACTGGACCAATTAACAAGTATATTTTTGTTTATGTTGCAATAATCCAAGCTTTCAAATGGCTTTATGCACAGTATAAAAATCTTAAAGGTGACCTATTATGGGGGTACTAGAACAAGTTAGATTACATCTGTGGGCAATACAAAACATGTTCATTTGATTTAATTCACAAAATGAATCTCAGATAGTGAGATTTGACCCTTTTCAGTTCTGCCCTTTCTGGGCCCTCTTCAGAACGTGCTGTTATGCATAAGTTGCTTGGCAACCCCCTCCCAACCATTTGTTTACGTTAGCTCCGCCCTCCCAACATAGCGTTTATGTTAGAACTTCAGAAAAGTAAAAATAAATGAATAGTATAAGCAGATGCACAATGATACAACAGTAGTAGACAGGCTGCCCGCAGTGCTGCCATCCACAGGGCTTGGTAGGGACAGACTGGAGCGTCTGACTGAAGTCAGGCACCTTGGTGCCGGGCAAGCAAACGCGCCTCCTCCGCCAATTGCTGAAGCCGACAAAGATGAACAGAGAGGTGGTCACGGTTTGCGACTCGGAGCCTGGAGGCTTCCGTGTCACCAGTGCTGTGGTGAAACGAACACTGTGGCATGGGAGCCTCCAGTGCTGTGGCATTTCCCCAGGCAGAGGGGGAAAGGTGAAGCGGCTCGCCTCCTTGGTAGGAACAGAAGTTGCCTTCAGTTTAAAGTTCTTGAATAAATCCTGCTTTGTGGTAGTTTCAAAATGAGTCCATCTTGAAATTATTTACAGAAACTCAACTTTCTTTGGCAATATTGCTAGAACATTGTCATCAGAAATAAAAATTTAATTAAATAAAAATAAAACTAAGCCACGCATCTCTGTTCTCCATGAAAACCGCAGAACTAACATGGTCGTCCTGTGAAGAACTGGGCGGAGCCTCTGCTTGGGTTACCAGGTGAGGGACTGGGCTCGCCTTGGCGTTGCTAGGTCACCGGGATGGTGAAATCACAATCCCCAGGTTTTAAAAAACGCTTGTTTGCAGACACTAAAAAACCCATTTATATATTGCCAAAAAACAAAAGAGCATTTTTTTGGCGCTTGGACTGTTTCTGGAAGCAGTACAGACTCAAATTGAAGCATAAAAATATGTAAAAAGGTGAATTTTGCATAATAGGTCCCCTTTAATGTTCTCAGTGCAGTTGGGTCAATTTTTGCACAAACTGTTTTTGGTGATTTTTTTCCCCAGAATTTTTTTATTTCATTTTATTTTCACCAACACTGACTTTAGACCACAAACTTGAACTTTAAAAGAACTAACTTAAATTTTCAGCTCCCATTTTGTGTTTTATTTAAGTATATTTTAATTTGGGTGACCAGATTTAAAGGCAGTGGCAGTTGTAGTATTATTTATACTTAACATGTAGTTTTATAATGCTTGGTATATATCGAATATAACTAGGGTTTTAAATAAAAAAAGTGGACATGCTCTGAACATACTTTTCACATTACAAGTGTTTGATGTTGTAAAATAAATAAATTAAAGTACAAGCATAAGGAATACAATACAAACAATTTTATGTTGTTTCAACAAAGTTTTAAAAGCTTGTCTTAATCCTTAAAAATATTTGCACAGGATTTTTATAATTTATAAATATAATCAAACTAATGGAGAATAAAAGATGCATGAATAAAACTTGTGGCCAACAGTATTCATGTCATGCAGGAATAGACCCCACCCCCAAAACTTTAGGGTTGCAGGAGGTGTGGTTGGTCGGCAATCTGCCAAGCCCACACTCCCATCTGCTTTCTGTGGCATGTCAGCTATTTCCTGAACCAGAGGAAGAGGCCAAGGGTCGCTTGTGGGGAAAAAAAGAGTGGGTGGGGATTTAAGAATGGGGAGATCTGAGGTTCAAAGAAGCTTTTCAAAATTAAAGTATGTGTCTGAAAAACTACATCTGTTGTAGAGGCAGTAAAAACACACACACACGGGTTATAACTTTTTAATAGTGCTCCATATAAGGTACTTACCACATGCCTATACCTGATTTTTATGAAGAAGAATAAATCTATTTAAGTCTTTTTAAAGCATTTCTGTCATAAGGTCTGTAGTATGGAATGTCTGAAATGTTACCCTACAAGATGCTATTTCTGTCATGTAGAACAGCTCATTCAAATTACAAAAGAGTGTTTCTTCTGCACAAAACCTTCTGTATGTATTTTAATAATAGCTTGTAACAAGAAGGACTGAGCTAATTCTTTGATGAGACATAGGGACATACAGTAATGTGTCACACCACATTTGTGTTGTTTTGGACTTACAGATCATAATGTTGATTCCACTTTGGGTCAAGAGTATTTCTCACAGTATCTGTAGAGTGGCACTGTCCAGAACCATCCACCACTACTTTAGCAAAAGGATCCGGCAATCCTGTGGAAAGACAAACAGAAAAAACTGAAGGTTTTGTTCAGCAGGTGACTTAAACTTGGGAGACCACTCTCAACTTGTATCAAAGAAGGAAACAGGTGTGACAAAATTTTCAGCCACTAGCCGATTCACTTAAATGAGATTGTGCTGAAATGATTTTTTGTGATTGCTGCAAAAAAACAACACATAAAAAAGTACGTTTTGGTGCTAGCTCTACTTTGATTTCTAACTATAGGTTAACATGTTGATTCTGAAGTTGTTGCGCAATCATCCATCCATTAATTACCTATTGTTGTGCAATCAGAGCCAGTTAAACAATTATCTGACATGCTCATTTAGTTCACTGTTCACATTTCAACCTGCCTCTGGTTGGCTGCTCCGATGAAGCAGGTATTTATGGAACGAAAGCAACAAGACACGCTCGAAGTAAAACTAAAATATTGATCCACTTTTGTATCGACATGGTCCGACCGACACAAATGTTACTATTATATGTTTCTGTGGATTCTCAGTAATCTAGGACATGGAAAATTAAAAGAAAAAAGACAAAGTAACTGGACTTCTTTTCTGTAGCTGAAGAAGTGTGGACCTACAAGGATTAAATTGTATGATTCAGAGCAAGTATTATTATTACTATGGTCAAACTGTATTAAGGCTGCACGATATCAGGAAAACCTGCGATGTGCGATAACAGTGCTTAATAATGGGATGATGATATGACTTGACATAAATGAAAAAATACTTAAATATGCAGTATCGATATCTTTCTGCTCTGGGTTCAGAGCAAAAAAAATATAATTTTAATTACAACATGTCAAAGTGATTATGATTTGATGTCGTATCTCTGGTCTGTTTCGTTTATCAGACCGATGCTGACAAAACACATAAATGCAAACAATTTCGCCAACCATTTTTTGCAATTTATGCCTTTTTTGCAATATGCCTATGGCACAGGCTGTTATTTCGATGACAAAAAATTTGCAATCTTTAAACCCACCACCTCACAGACGTAAAAGTCTGATAAACTGCAACACGACAGTTTAGACCGAGGTTTAAAAACTTAAGATTTGTATCTGATTTAGTACCAGGTTCTAATAACAAAAAGTTTTTATATTCACTGTATAATGTTTAAGTGCTAACTCAGTAAGTACTCTGTATTGCAAGTACTCTAACTGAAGTACTCGTACTTGGTTTAAAAAAAAAAAACTGGTATTGGTGCTAGTGCTGGGCGGTACACCGGTTCATACCAAAAACAGTTTCTTATTTTTGTTATATGAATTTTCTGAATACCGACTTACCGGTTTAAAAAGCTTGAACATGTTCGAAATTAGAGGTGGGCGACATATACGATATTATCGTCCATGTTGTTTTGAAGATATGCATTTTTACAATATCGAGTATTTATACTGTCCTGAAAAGACAACAAATACAGTAGTGAAAAAGAGTAACATAAGTCCTCATTCATGGAATATTTGCCACAAAAACTAATCAGCGGGCAGGACTCAGTCATGTGACTGGGGTCGGCGGCATCTGAGCCAATCAGCAGGCATGATTTAGTCACCTGATTGGGGTCGGTGGCAACTGAACTAAACAGCGGCTGTGGGTGGGATTCAGTGTTGAACTTGCAGCAGCCAAAACCACGGGGCTTAAAGTTCTCAGTCGCCATGATGGATTTTCGGAACTTTGAACGTGGCCAGGACGGATTTCTGTCATCTGTAAAGGGGGAAAAACGGTTTGTTTTCTGTTGCAGTCTTGTTAAAGTCGCCCAGTCTGCTCTAAACGGGATGCTACTTTCCACAAACCAAACAAACCCCAGAGCACTTTTATGCAATGAGAGCAGAGCAGGGTGGGTCTGTAAAGCCAGGTGAGTTTGCAGGAGCAGGAGTCCTGAGTGAGTAAACCTCTCCTCTCCTCCCTCACTTCACTCCTGGAACTTTGGTCTCTAAAACCTAACTTTATATTAAACATTTGTACTCAAGAGTGCCATTATCCAAGAGATACGTCCAACTTTGCACGTGTGACCAACTACCTCGTGCAAAGGCTGCGCGTGACGCGCAACATTCAGTTTGTTTGTTCGTCACACTTTTGCTCTCCTATTCTACATTTCACAAGTTATAAAGTGTTCTGCTACATGGAGAATACTACAATAACGTAAGCGCCAATACCTTAATGCATGAGTAGCTACCCAAAGCGCAAACTGAGCTGAGACCACTCCCACAGGAGTGCGCCGCAGTGCATGCATGCTGTGAGTCAGATTTGTTTACTGATGAACATAAACGTTTACCCCCTCCTCGTCATCGTCAGGACAATATCAACATGTTTTCTAGGAGACTGTTTCAGCTGTTTTTGTAGTTTATCATATCCATAGATGTCTAGTAAACAAGCAGGGTTTGACAGCATGTTTTTTTTTTTAAGAAAGAAAGATATCGTCAGATTATCGATATCGGGAAATGAAAAAAATTTTAGATATTTGCTTTGTCCATATCGCCCAGCCCTATTCGGAATGTTTTGTCGCTCCCTGCAAGTGAACTGTTTCCTGGGGGACACTTTTCCTCACAACACCGCTATGCATGTTAGCAAGCTAATGTTATTGTTGGAGCAGCTTGTTGGAGGCGGGTGGCGATTCTGCTGCTAATATTGACTGACGTAAAAAAAAAAAAAAAAAAACATGCAGTTTTCACCATTGCTGAATGTCGTAAACACCTCTTCAGTGACATGCACGTTTAGATTTAACACACAACGTTAATAAGGAGTCGTTATTGCATGGAAATTTTATTGTGCTTCTATTGTGAAATGCCAGGGGAAGTAGTTTTGTAGTGGAATTGAGTTGACTGATGTGCAAGGTGAGTCGTGCTGTTAAGATCTGTTAAACCAGATAATCTTTTCCCAACTCTCCTCCTTCACGACCAGACCAAAATGCGTGACTACTGTCTACAACCATCAGAGAGGAAAGTATTGAGCTAAATTGGGGTCATAAGTTTTGTTCAAAATAAAAAGTTTTTGAAACTGAAATTTAATTTTGAAACTTGGAAAAAAAATTTTGAAACTGAAAAACAAAAAAGATTTTGAACAGAAAAAAATATATTAGAAAATTTTTCAAACATCTTGTCTTTTCAGTTTCAAACTTTTTTCAGTTTATTATTAATTAAAAAAAATAACCTAACGATTAATCGATTATTAAAATAATCATTAGTTGCAGCCCTAGTACATAAATGTGAAAAGCACATATACATGTGTAGATATAAACACTATATTTTCCAAAGTATTCGCTCACCTGCCTTGCCTCACATATGAGTTTAAGTGACATCCCATTCCTAATCCATAGAGTTCTATATGACATTGGTCCACCCTTTTCAGCTAGAACAGCTTCAACTCTTCTGGGAAGGTTGTCCATGAGGTTTAGGAGTGCGTTTATGGGGATTTTTTATCATTTTTCCAGGTCACATAATTCAATTCAATTCAGTTCAGTTTAATTATATAGCACCAAATCACCAAGTCAACAATTGTTGTCTCAGGGCACTGTACACAAAAGACAATAAAAGGTAAAGAAGAAGCCAGCAGACGGAGCCGAATCTTTGCTTCGTCACAGTCTGAGCAGCACAATGGCAACAGTGGAGAGGAAAAACTCCCCTTAACAGGAAGAAACCTCCAGCAGAACCAGGCTCAGGACAGGCAGCCATCTGCCTCGACCGGCTGGGTTTGGCGGACAGGAAAGAGATCTGAATTTTTATCTAAATTCTCAGATTTTCTGTCTAATTTATTATGAAATACTGATAAAAATCATAAAACTGGGGAATTTTAATATTTATGTAGATGTTGAAAGTGACAGCTAAAACATAGCTTTTAGTAATTTAGTTATTTGGTTTTACTCAAAATGGCCACAAATTTACAAATTTACTCATGCTCTTCATCACACTCTACTTATTCTCTATACCATACATCAGAACCAGATCAAAAGTAGTAGTTCAAATAAAAGACTTCTCTTTATGATTCACGTTGAACTTTATTTCCACCATATTAGATCCACACACATAGGAAAAGCTATTGTGGGCTTCACAACCAACGTTAAACTTTAACCTTAAGTGAGGTATGACTGACTCTGAAAACATGTGTGAACCACCCCATATAAAATCGTCAACATGACAAGCAAGTACACCTGTTACATTCTTGTCCTCATCCAGCCAATAGAAAACTGCAGGGTCAACTTTGGACATGATACCTCCTGCTTCAATCACAATGTTTTTCACTCTGTTATACCAATACAGTGAGGCATCAGCTAACCCATACACACATTTCTTTAGCTTCCAGAGCATAGCTGTGCTGTTAGCCTCAGGGGGAGGTTTAATAAAAATGTCTCTTCCTTGTAAAAAGGCAGATTTATTGTCCATTGAGTGAAGTTCCCATTGTTTTTGGCATATAACTGCCACCAGGAGTCTCAGTGACTCTGATGGTTAGTGAGTCCTTTTGCAGATAAGAAACCTGTAACTCCTCAAAACCTCATGCAACAAACCTTGCTTTTGGTGTCAATCCATTTTCAGTCTCTTTCAGAGTGCACACAGATACAGAGATACATTTTTGTCCTTTGTCCTCTATTTCTTCAAACACTTGGTTCTGTTTCCAGTTTTTTATTTCTTTTTCCTTTGCTTCATCAAATGACATGTCCTTATTCACAAAAACATCCTCATGTGTATCCGTATCATGAACATCCTCCTGGACATGAAAATCCTCTAACTGTGACAGATCAGCTGATTCACTATTACCAGCTACTTCTGCAGGCTCAAGCAGCTCCAAGTTATACCAGTTCTTATATTTTCCAGTTGCTTTGCCGGAGCAGCCCAGCACTTTTGCTTTTTGTGGGATACCTTCTGCATTTCTGAATGTCACAATTTGACCTTTCTTAATGAAAGTGCTCCCAGTGTGCCGTCTCACAGACTCTGCATTTACAGGAGCAGGTAAAGGACCATCCTCAGGATTTACTGTATTAATGTCTCCCACTTCCTCATCAATTATGTCCTCTGTATGTTGTCCTTGATCGTTCTCTTCATTGCCAGCTGTCTGAGGTTCTTCATGGTCAGCAGTAACCTTTTTTAATCTAAGTTGGTGCACTCTAACACAGATGCCGCCGTGTCTAACAAAAATGACTGCACCATCTTGACCAATGACCACTCCTGGTCCTTTCCATTCTGGACAGTCCACTCGTTTGCAAAATACTTTGTCTCCAGTTTGGTATCGTTCATCTGTTGGTCGCAGCTGTTTCTTTAGTGCTCTGCGTATCCTTTCCGAACATTCTGCTTCTGTAAAAGCTTTTCTTGCAGCATGCAGTGCTGAAATGTGCTTGGCAACCCATTCAATCTTGGTGGTGCCCTCTAGAGCTGGAGGTTTGTCTATTAATACAGAGGGCAGGTTAGGATTCCGGCCGAACACCATCTGATGTGAGCTGTATCCCTGGACATTTTGCATAGAGTTCTTTGCCATCAGGGCCCAGTCCATAGCAGTGCTCCAGTCACATCCAGTACTTGTTTTGACTTTCATTAGGATCTCAGTCAAAGTTTGAACTGATCAATAATGTGTAGGTACCAAACCCCAGGTTCAAGTTCATGCAAATCTACAGCAACTGTTTCACTATAAGTAGATGCCAATGGTAAGCCAACAGCAGGTTTTGGTTTGGTCTTACAATATTTCTGACACACTTCACAATGATTCACAACTTTCTTCAGTAGACTGCTGCATTCTGTGTCCTTGTTGCCAGAGTTAGTTAAAAGTCTTGGTAATTTATCAGCAGAAGCATGTCCAAACTGTTTATGAAGTTTTTCCAAAACTTTCAATTTTTCACTTGTGTTCATCTTGTCAGTTGCAGTCAATACTTCTTCCTCAGTGGCACCTAATAGCTCATCAGAGTGTGTACAATTTTTATTTTCATTGTCCACAATGTTTACACAGTAATGACCAGAGCTAGTAAAGTCCAGCTTGACAGGCTGATTGAACATCACAGCACTGTCCCTTTCCATGTCCAAAACAGTCCCTGCCCTTTTTAATGAGGTTTTACTCAGAAGCAGTGGAATGTTAGCAGGTACCACTTCAGTTTCTATATTACACTTTGTGTTGCCAATTTTAGCAGGTATCTTTACCTTTTTGATGGCATAGACAACTTTTCCAACTCCAAACTTGAAGGGCCTGTGACTTTGTGTTTCTGTCTCTTTCATCCGCTTCACATTTTTTGTTTGTAATACAGTACTGTAGTTGTCCAGCCACTTTTGTCCACATACTGTCCTAGTACAAGCAGTGTCAGTTATTGCTGAGCCAAAACATTCTGTCATGAATATTTCTGCATCTGTCGGCGAATCTTTGGTGTATAGAGTTATATTGCACTCTTCCACATCTGTTGTATCATCAGTAATTTTAACAGTCTCAGTTTTGTGCGGACAGTCTTTAACTCAGTGAAAAGTACTTTGGCACACTGCACATTTTGATCGTCGTCTGTACTTATCTAATGGGTTAGTACCGGGCTGTGGAATGCCGAACTGTGAAGTTTTCTGACGAGTACTAAACCGCCAGGACTTGCCTGTTTGTCGCTGTTGCTCAGTAGCAAACACAGACTCCTGGTTAAAACTTCCTGCTGCCGCACTATTTTTTTCACCAAATATTCTCTTCAAAGCGGACTTCATTGAAGCAAATGTTACATCAGAGCATGCCGTTAGAGCCAATTGTCTGTTCGTCATATCCAGACACGCAGTGTCTAATAGCTTAAAAGCTAAAATTGCATCGGGTAGCTCCATGTTGTATTTTTTCATGCGCGAGTAATGCTGCTCGAAATCAATAATATAGTCTGACAACGACATGTTCACTTCTTTTGTGATCCAGTCAAAATCTGAGTATGATTCATAGATTCGGTCCTTTTCCTCTTTTAGGAACAAATCATCTAGTTTAGCCAACAATGTGGTCATACCGGTGTCTTTATTTAAATCGTCTACCGGAATTTCCATCGCCCTCCATCGAATTTCCATCGCTCTTCCAGACAATGCCAAGGCGACGGAAAGCGCTTGCTTTTTCTTCTCCAAATCTGTAACTCTCGTCCAAATGTTGACTTCATTCTTTCAGCTTTCGTAAGGCTTTCCTTCTTCAAACGCTGGCGGAACTCTGTAGTTACTAACCATCCTCTGCTACCAATGATAGTTCAAATAAAAGACTTCTCTTTATGATTCACGTTGAACTTTATTTCTGCCATATTAGATCCACACACACATAAGAAAAGCTATTGTGGGCTTCACAGCCAACAATAAGAACGTAATAATAAATCCTCACAATCCTGTTCTCTCTGACCACTTTTTAATAACCTTTGAGTTTTTGTCCTGTTAAACTCTGAATTATCTAAAATATTAGCTTCATCCAAAACATCAACATGTCTGCTAGATCCCATACCAACCAAACTGTTCAAAGAAGTATTTCCTCTAATTAATGTCCATATTTTAGATTTATTTAATTTGTCTCTAATGAATGATTATGTGACACAGAGCTTTAAGGTTGCTGTAATTAAACCTTTACTTAAAAAACCTGGGGCCTCATTTATAAAGGATTGCGTGGAAACCATACTAAAAGTGAAGGCAAAAATGGCGTACACCCAAAAAAAATTCTGATTTATAAAATCGTGCGCACACACACTTTCAAGCAATTTCTCGCAGCTGGTCGGCAGACTTTGCGCACAAGGTCCCGCTCCAGGTTCAACCCTCTACACACCCACTCTCAACCATAAATAGTCAATGCAAAGTACCTCATGAATGTTAAGGTGTATTTAAATGAATCAATTGATCAATGTTAACTAAAGCGATTGGTCGGTTCAGACACGCTCCATCCTGCGTCTGGAGGATGACAGGTGCTGACAACTGCTCACATGAACAAATTGTCCGTAATTGAAACAGATTTTCCCTCATTCTGCAGGTTTACAGACGTTTAGAACAATCTCACAATTTTAGCTTCAAATGTATTTTCTCTCAGAGCCTGCAGGACGATAAAAACAATAAATAAAATTAAATAAGTCAGATAAAGTTAGAAATAAGTTCACCACTCTTCTCCCGCATCCTCCCCCTCCTGCCTGCGCTCCTCAGCTCCTCACACATCTCCACAGCCGCGCACGTGAGAAATACGGATTTTAAAAAGGGAACATTTTGGCTCTAACGCAGCCACTACTGGCGAGGGTGGGTGAGCCCTGTGCCAGTACCTAAACTGTGAACCGAGCCTTTTGCTGTCGTACTGTTGAAATGTCTCTTGTTGGGGAGGGGTCTGTGGGTCAGAGTCGTCTGAGGAGGAAGGAGATGGATGGAGATGCGTGAACTTTTATTTAAGAATTGAGTTTTTCATTTCAAAAGTCCTTATGGCTCAGCAGCAGAAGCATAAATAATACTGTTAACAAAGCTTATGATAAAGATAATCTAAAATCCAAGTCTGATTATGAAGTGAAATTAAATTTCTGAGAGTGATCATGTGTAGCTATAATTCCTTTCTTCACCATCTGTGTCGCAGCTTCCCGTCTCCAAAATGAACGTACGCATGTGTCAGAGTTGGCGTGACGGACCGCACATTTTCACGTCAAGTTTGGATTTTATAAATCACAACGTGATTTTCACATGCGTGAAAAGTGGCGTACGCAGGTTTCTGGGCTCGTTTTGTGCGTACGCAATCTTCATAAATTCGACCCCTGATCTTGATTCAGGAATTTCAATGTATGCTTGAGCAGCAAAGGCTCATGGGACTTTTCAGTATTTGTGATCTCATAAGGTGTGCAAATCTAGATATTAGGGGTGTCCCGATACAACTTTTTCCATTCCGATACGATACCGATATTGCAGCTTTGAGATTTGGCCGATACCGATATTGTCCGATACCGATAATGACTCAATA
>JARVJO010000111.1:12146321-12188873 GCA_031762555.1 Cynodonichthys magdalenae | reverse complement strand
TGACCCAGTGGCCTAATGGATAAGGCATCAGCCTCCGGAGCTGGGGATTGTGGGTTCGAGTCCCATCTGGGTCGATTGTGTGTCATTTTTACAACTTCCAAGATGTTGTGTGATGTGTTGACACGGAACTCAATATTGTGGTGTGTCTTTCTGAAAGACAACTCGAAGGGCGTGTTATCGAAATCATATTTTGCAGTCGAATGTGGCCTGGTAAAAAAAACATCCCGAGATAAACTTATAGATGGATTGATGAATACTTTATTAATCTTTTGCAAGAAATTACAGATTCTTACATCTTTTAATGTATTTGAAGTCACAATTTACAACCAATTTATACCATAGTGTTACAAAACTTTTAGTGCTTTAGATTAAAGCATTCAGTTTTTATTTACTTTGGCTAAAAAAATGTTTTATTCATGCACATGTAAAATTATTGGGTGAGTATAAAATAAAGTTCAGCTTTATGTCAGCATGTCAAATTCTTCATGGCTAACATTAATAATGGCTACTAATACATATCATTTAGTGTCCAAGGACAAACAGTTTAAGCATCTTTACATAAAACTAAAGAAAAATTAAAACAATAACTTATTGTGAAAACCTTGTTCATTGGAGCTAAATTGATAATTAGAAAGTTTTGTTTGTTTTCACCACCAGAGTGCAGTAAAGATTTGCTTTTTTACACTAAGTTAAAGTTGAAAACAGCTCATTTGAACTTTTTCCCAAGTAGTGCAAACTTTGTGCTGTCATTAAAAATGTTTTTAAAATAACAAAAAAAGTACTTACTCAGCATATAAACATTTCCTTACGCTGTTGGAACTGCATGATAGATGAAAGAAACCAAGTTGGAAGTGTTTATTTCTGAGTTAGGGACGTCCCATCACCCCATCCCATCCTCTCCCTGAGCAGTACTATAAAAATCCCGGGAATCACATCTCTGCTGCAAACCTTGCAAACTGACTATCCAGAATAATGACAGGGATTACTCTGACTCTTCTGTTTCTGGTGTTTCCTCTTCATAACACAGAAGAACATGTTGTCAATGGTAAGTGGATATTTGCTTTAGATACTATAGCTGGTGTTTGCTATTTGTCAAAAATGTCTCAGACGATTTCTATTTTTTATCTATATGAAAAAAACATGCCAAAACACAATAATCTCATACGATAATGTGTTCTTTTAATAACACAGAATTAATTTTTTAATGTATGGAAAATTGCACATTATGTTTGCTGCAATACTTGAAAACTTCTAATAAGTTTCCTATTGATATAAAAGTAAAACATTTTCATCATTTTAATTTTAACCACACACCTGTCTTCCTGACTGCCTGACTAACAATATGCAGACAAAAATAAAGGTAGAAATATAAACTGAACAAAAATAAAAAGTCGAATATTAAAAATTCTTGAACTGTGGCAGCAGAAGATTCTGTTGGTCACAAATGAGTTTTTCTGTTTGGACAGTTTTTTATTTAACAGAAATGGCAAGTTAAAAAGCTGCTTACTTTCTGCTTTGAAGCAAAGATTTTGAGCTAAAATATAAGTGAAGTTTGTGGAAGTCTGGGTGTGCACTGTTTGTTTTCTTGGTGGGGATTTATGAGTCCTAGATCTGTACACCTAAAAATGTGATTGTTTAAGAACTGTAAAAAAACAAAAAAATTCAGTTCAGATATGTTAAGTGCAACATTTTTAAACCTTGATTACTACTGTGAAGTGTGTATGAGCTGGGTTTTTATCCATTTCACCAAATTCCCATTAACCCGTTCAGCCCGATGGGCCCTGTACAGGGTCCACAAGAGAGCTGAAGGAGATATGACTTTTAAAACCCTGTGGCTTACCACTGGGTTTTAAGCAGGTTTTTAAGAATTTTGTCTATGCAGTACAATGTACATCAAATATAATTATTACTTTTTGAACTGCATATTTTGAGGTATTATTTGCATTTTGTATTTCAAAGCTGTGTGATGTGTCACTGGACCTTTTTTAGAGGATGTACTAAAGGTGCTTCAATGCTTATATACTTTCTCTGTTTTGTGTTACTGAAATGTCACCTGCTTTTATTACAGAGTTGTACACTCTTATAGAAAAGGGTCAGGGCAGCTTTGTGGATCATGCCATGACAAATCACACCAGGATTGTGGTTAAAGAGCCCTCACTGCCCATCAATGAGCTCCTGGAAAAAAGAAGCAAGACTAGTGAGTCCAAATTAAACTTCCACCCTCTGTCCTCTTCTGTTTGGCCAAAGCACACCAACCTGGCCCCGGTCCTTCGCCACCACAACAAGAGGAAAAAGGGCCACAAGAGTGACCGCTTGATGGAGCACAACAATGAAAAAAGCATAGGGGAAACTGTCGGCCTGCTCCCTAAAACCCAGCTGACTGGAGCTGCAAGCACCAGCACCAATCGCACATCCCAGAAAGCCAACCAGGACATCCAGACTCCCGTCAGCCTACCTCAGCAGACTGAGTCAGAGGGACACCATAACTCCAAACCCAGGGCTCCAGTTCAGACACAGACCCAGTCTCAGCCGCAACAAACAGCTGCTTCCACACACCGGGATCCACCCAACCGAAGACAGGACCCAGAGGAGAACCGGCCAGGGAAGTCCAGCCTCTATCAGTCTGGAATCAACGCGGCGACCTGGAACAACAGCCGCCCACCAGTCTTATTCAATCGCCGCTCCTCCAGTCTGATTTACCAGTTTGACATCCTGAGGCGAGGTAGGGGAGCTGACTCATGTGTTAATAGAGTTGTTGACACAGATTCATTTGTACTGCAAAAAAAAAAAAAAAAAAAAAAAAAAAACATCTTGATGTTTCATATCTTGGTGTTTATGAAGCATTTGGGGACTTTTAAACATCCCACCAAAATATATGAAAAGTGACTGTAAGGAACAGTCACAACCACACAAAATGTAATAAGAAGGATTTTAGTGTATTTCTTCTAAGTAATTAAAAATAAGAAATTAAGAAATTGTGGTGTAGGTTTTTCATCTCATAATTGCATTTTTCACATCTCTGCAGAGTCTGACTACACGCATGATGCTTTCTGCATGAGTGAGTGCAGGAAGGAGAAGGATGAGAGGGAATATTACTGCTACAGTGAGTTTGGTACGTAGCACAAATACAGATTCCGTCAGATGTACACAAATAGAAATACTGAGTTGATTATGCAGATCTTTCTCCCTAAAGATTACCATTACCACAAAAATATAATTAAATGACTGTAAACCATTTTTTATGCCAAAGTTTTAAGCTAAAATCATCTTATGATGAATAGGAACAAACCTCGTAAGGGACATCATGCACAATCTAATCCAAGATCTCGTGAAATGTGTTAGCTCTCTGAGTATGTGCTGAGGAGACTCTCAGCTACAGCCACAGTAAAGTTTAGTTTAATATCTGTAAAACTCACTATGTTATGGCCATGTAAGTGTTTGCTAAGGTCGCTTAACAGCAACTGCTGTATTGAATTCTTGGCTAATGTCAGTAAGCCATGGACTCCAACTTGATTTAAAGGGATTCTGAAAGGTAATCAGTTGCAAATGTACATCCACTGATTATTATCTAAAAGGTTTATCAAAGTCCATCCAATGGTTCATGAGTTACTTCAATAATAGACAGTCAGAGAAGACTCCAAACTACCATCAAACAGAAGGAAGAGTTTTTTTTATCATTATGCTAGGCTAAGCTTTTGTGTCTTGTCCTAAAATTGGAGATCTACATTTTGAAACATATTGGTAACAATTCTTTTTCTCTTCTTCTAAAACAGCTGTCAATGGCATCGTCCACGACATCGACATTTTACGTAAAGGCGTACGACTGATAACGCTGATGGTCAGTAGTGATGGCTTCTACAAAATGAGTCGTCTGTATGTGACCCCAGAAACCTTCTTCTTTAAAGTTTACCTCCTGGTCTTGGATACCTACAAGTGCAGCAAACCCTGCCCTGACATCAAACTTGGTGAGTGTTGTGTGTTTAAGTTTTCCAAAAGCCAAGAAATCTGTCTTCAAGCTAACTGGGTGAAATACATTTAAAGGTGAGAAGTTTTATCTTAGTTAAGGACTTTATGTACAAAAGCAAAAATTAATTCAAATGCAATCTTAATCTTGGATTTTGTCTCCAAAACAGAGTTCATCAGAGCTTTGAATATCTCAAACCCTTCTCAGATTTGTTGAAAATATCTCAAACCCCTCTCAGTTTTGTTGCGGATGTCTCAAACCCTTGTTGGATTTATTGAGAATGTCTCAAACCCCTCTCAGTTTTGGGATGGATGTCTCAAACCCTTCTCAGTTTTGTTGCAGATGTCTCAAACCCTTCTCAGATTTGTTGCAGATGTCATAAATTCCTCTCAGTTTTGTTGCGGATGTCTCAAACCCTTGTTGGATTTGTTGAGAATGGTTCAAACCCCTCTCAGTTTTGTTGTGGATGTCCCAAATACTTCTCAGATTTGTTGAGAATAACTCAAACCCCTCTCATATTTGTTGAGAATGTCTCAAACCCCTCAGTTTTGTTCTGGACGTCTCAAACCCCTCTTAGTTTTGTTGCAGATGTCTCAAACCCTTCTCAGATTTGTTGCAGATGTCACAAATTCCTCTCAGTTTTGTTGCGGATGTCTCAAACCCTTGTTGGATTTGTTGAGAATGCTTCAAACCACTCTCAGTTTTGTTGTGGATGTCCCAAATACTTCTCAGATTTGTTAAGAATGTCTCCAACCCTTCTCAGATTTGTTGAGGATGTCCCAAATCCTTCTCAAATTTGTTGCAGATGTCTCAAACCTATCTCAGTTTTGTTGCAGATGTCTCAAACCCTTAGATTTGTTGAAGATATCTAAAACCCCTCTCAGTTTTGTAGCAGATGTCTCAAACCCATCTCAAATTTGTTGTAGATGTCCCATACCTTCTAAGATTTGTTAAGGATGTCTCAAACCCTTTTTAGATTAATTGCTGTCTCCAATCTTTCTCAGTTTTGTTGTGAATTCTTGAATCCTTCTCAGTTTTGTTGCGGATGTCTCATTCTGCCACAAGAGTGATGGATTTTGACTCGTGTGCTTTCTTCTGACAGAAAACATCCAGGATTAAATCTCAGTAATTTGAGGTCTGAAATCGGCAACGTTAATAAATAATATCCATCCATTTTTTTTTACTTAAATCCTTCTGGGTCACAGGGTTAGCTGGTGCCATTAAGTCACCAACCATTTTTCAACAGTCGTAGTCCATTGAGCTACTATCCTAAAATAGAAAACTGTGTGACCAATTCACATCTCAGGGCTGTGTGTGTGTGTGAATTCATTTTCGAGTGTTTAGTAAAAACAAAAACTGCTCAGCTTTGCACTTTTCTCCAGCCCTCTAAACCTCCCCTCTGTTTGTTCCCAAGGTACCAGATACATCGTCATGGGTCAGATCTACCACCGGAGGCGCCACCTTCCCAGTGACCTCCTGAACCTGCTGGGTAGCAAGCTGAAGTCTGGAGATGGTTTCTTGAGAAGCAACAACTATGTCAAGAGGTTCAACAAACGGAGACACCAGAAAGCTCTGGAGGCCACCCGCTCCCGGTGTAGATGAACCAGAAACAAGACAATCGCCCTCTGCTGCAGGGCAAGAGACATTGCAGCTGATGTTAATGGGCCTTAACTAACCCCACAGTATTGGTCAAGACAGAGGACATGTTCAAGAAGGACATGGATGTGTTCTCATAATAGGACTGCTGCCATATATCACAGTACTGACTCATCTTTTATCACTTAAGTTCCCAAATTACCAGACTGTAGCCTTTTTTGCTACAAGCAGCTTCTGCAAACTGGATGTCTCTTATTTTAACATTTGGAGCCCCAATTTTGAATGTTTTTGCTGAATATATCAATGCCTCTCAAACTCTTCATGCATTCGTGGCTGGTTCATGAAGTACCTGAATAAAAAGGTCGTCACAGTGACCTATATAAACAGAACTTTGGCTCATCTGGAGTACATAACGTTTGACAAAACATGCAAGTATAGCTGTGAGAACATGTTTCAGTCAGGGTGGTACTGTGATCTTTATGGCTCTATGGAGAATATCATGATAACCAAATACATGCGGTGAAATAGAAACTGGTATAATGAACATTAGAATATGTGTATATTGAACAGATGATATCTACAAAATTACAATCATAGACCTTACAGTAATATGCAAATGCTGCACCTGTACTTCCTGTATTTATTTAATCAAATTTAAACTTTGTAAAAACATTCTACAACACCAAATCATTTTCAGAAATCTCTCTCTCTATCTATATATTATATTATATTATATTATATTATATTATATTATATTATATATGTTGATCAGTCATCCAAAACAACCTAATTAGGAAAAATATTGTAGTGCAATAAAATTCAGATCTACAGTTTGGTGATTGATGTCACTTTATGCGATAATAATAAGCAGTAAAAGCAGGAAGGAATTACAAACCAGCTACAAATCATAGAGGAGCACGGAGAGGAGTCGTGAGAAAGAAATGTGCGGCAGCAGAAAGGCTTTTGGTTGTTTTTTTCAGAGGGTCTGCTTTTTCCTCTAACTATAATTACATATGAAATGTGTGTCAAATATCCAAATAGAGCCTGCCTGAATGTAGGTGTAGAGCTGAGCTGAGCCGTGAATCTAATCGCAGAAATCTGATCCTTTACACACCTGGACAACCAAAGGAATGCTTACATCTTGGCTTATTTATAAGTTGGCTCTTTCTCTTTTTTTGTATTAACTTTGTGGGAAAACTATTATTAAAAAAATGTATAAAGACAGGGGGTTATGTGAAATATTGGAGGTAGCTGAACCAGGGTTGATGGGATTACCTGAACTTGTTCTTGTTTTGAGAATGGAATAAATTGCACTGAACTCTTGCATTACCTAACTAAATATGGTATAGATTAAAAAATGTTTGTGCGTGTGTTTTTGTACTCTCTTTTGAGAATTTGCTTTTTAAACCAATCCTTTCTCTCACACAATCACATCCGCCCACCTACTAAAACACTGATCCTTGTGATCATTTCCAGTGACGTGTGGAAAAACGTCCCGAAGACAGACACTACAATTAAAGTTTAACAACCAGCTTGTCCAAGCCCCCCACTCCCCACCGCACTCTGCTTGTCAGTCGGCTCTGGTCAGTTCCCAGGCTCAGTTAAGTCTCTATCTGCAATCAGGGCTGGAGGGAACAGATGCATGTGGGCAGGAAACAGGAGCCTGCTCCACACTGTGGCTACTATCGCAGCAGGAGGACATTCCTCATGACAGAGGATGTAAAAAGAGGGGGGGGGGGGGGGGTATCTCAGAGCTACTTCCTGTGTGAGAGCTCCCAAACGACTGTGGGCTTGTGGTCATCCGTGGTGCTCTCTCCCGGCGTCCTCACGAGGCTCTGGATCCATTTAGTGGTTTGAGTGGGGAGCTGAGTGAAATATCAAAACCTGAGGTGTCATTTTGGCATCATTTGATCACAGAGATAGCTGTGTGTGTATACAGAGGTCATGACCCCTGTCTCTCTGTGCTCACCTCAACACTCGAGATGAAGACCTCAGACCAGCAGCTAAGGCAGGGTTTCTCCTGCTCTGTTATCAGAGTCAGTCGAATGTCTGTTGCAATTTACAGTGTAACACTTTGAAAGGAAATATCACCCACCATCCTTCATGTTTTAAAACTAAAATCATCTTGTGATGAGAAATAACAGTCTTAGAGTCATTTTGGGCAAACCTATGTGTGCAAATTATAAGAGCTTGTAGAATGTGTTGGGAGTGAAGTACGTTTTAGTTCAATATGGTTATATTTTGAAGGGAATTAACTCAAAAAGTTGATCAGCTATAAAAGTAAATGTTTTGTATAGTTTTGTTACAATCTTTCCACTAGTTTGTATGGAAGGGGAATAGGGGCACAAAACAAAAAATATATATATTTTTTATTATAGTATATTTTTTTCCTGATTCTGAAATAAAAGTTAAAATTCTGACTTTTTCCTCAGAATTCTGTGATTAAAGAATGCAGCTGATCAACTTTTTAACTCTTTAAAAAGTTAAAGAATTAAAGAATTCTGAGATTAAAGCCAGAATTCTCACTTTTAAGAAGTGTGAATTCTGACTTTTATCTCAGAATTCTAAAATTAAAGTCAGAATTCTGAGATTAAAGTCAGAATATCAATTCTAAAATTAAAGGTAGAGGAGGGACAATCTGGACACTGTGAGGGACTGATAACCACTAATAACATCATTTTAAGTATAAGTCAGGATCCCGAGAAACTTTCTCAGGATCCCAACTTATTTTCTCAGGATCCTGACTTTCCTTCATGATCCTGACTTACTTTCTCAGGATCCTGAGAAAGTTTTGCAGGATCTCGCAAAAATAAGGCAGGATCCATTTTTCTTTTATTTTCCTTCCCGTGTCCTCTTATGGGCTCTGTAAATCTCAGAGTTCTGAGAACATAAAGTCAAAATTCTGACTCTAATCTTACAATTTTGCCTTTGATCTTAGAATTATGAGATTGAAGCCAGAATTCTGTCATTTTCCAAATTCTGAGAAAAAAATCGGAATGCTAACTTCTAGTAGGTTGAAAGGCTCTTATCTATCATTTGTATGCTTGATAATATGCATTCAGGTGAAGTGGGTTTATCTCCTCCCCCGGTCCAACTTTCCTTTTCTCGATCTGGATCTGTGGCAGGCTGTAGCTGACGGTCGCCCCAGACATTGCTAACAGTCAGAAAGCAGAGATTTCCGGGTCTGCTGCTCAGAAATGTTTCAAACTTTAATCAACTGATGTCTGTGGTGTAATAACCCATTTTAAAAGTGTAAAAAACATTTCCTGAAAGTTTCATGAAAATCCATTTGGTATGTTTTGAGATATACACCAGAGAAAGTAGCTGGCTAGCTTTAGCAAAACTACCCCGTTGTCAAGGAAATCATAAACATCCGGTTACGGCCGGTGGTTGGGGGTACTGAAGTCGGTCAAAGTTGGACTATGAACTGGGTCAACCGCTTGAGCCTCACGTCCCGGGGGGAGGAGATAATCCCGCTTCGTCTGAATGCACATTATCAGCTGTTACGGGGTGTATATTTGTTTTGTTTTGCAGGGTAAATCTCTGCGATTAATCATCCCTACTACCTGCAGGCTGCAGGTGTGAGCAGCCTATCTGGGCTGGCTCTCTCCACCGCACTTCCCTACAGGCTGCAGGCAGCAGCTTGGTTGTGGTGCTCCCCAACTACACCATTTTCAGTTTAATAAACCTTTTTTTAGTTAATCCCATTTTTTGTCTTGGGTCTCATTGTGTTACTTCCTGTTGATCCAGTGGGTTGTAACATCAGCTACAAATGATTGATAAGTGGCTTCCAATGAAGGTGGAGGAGAGACAGTCTACACACTATATCACCATGTATGGGACTGATAACAATTAATAACAGCCATTTAAGTAAATCGGGATCCCGACTTTTTTCTCAGGATCCTGTGAGATTTACAGGATTCTCCCACTGGATTATTTTTTGCTCTGTGGCCCTAATCCGCTTCCGTATTTATGAGATTTTCTGCAAATAGGCAACAAGAAGTTTGTGGACATGGCTCTCAGCTACCAGACCAAATTTTTGTTAAGTATCTGTAAAACTGACTAACAGACATTTTTGTGTTACCTAATGTCAGCTGGCTGATGACCATCTTGAATTGGGTTGACTCTAAAATTTAAACAGCTGTAAAATCAGTGATTAATTTCTGAAAATTCTATTCAAATCAAAACAGACAAAACAAACAGTGCCAACTGCAAGGCAAAAATAATCTGAGACATCTCTTTAATGTCCATCTGAGAAAGTTTAACAATATGTTTTTATCTCAGCCCACGTTGTCCAATTGTAACTTCTTCCTCGCCAGCTTTTACAAAACCTCCTCTGTATCACTCTAAAGAGCGTCTACCTGCATTTAATACAAACCTAATTTATTTAATGAATGATTCCAGGACAAGAAACAATTCTCACATCATGATACAACCTCCCTCGTGTTTAATTGCAGGAACTTCCAGTTTATTTTTCACCTGTTACATTTTCAAGAAGCCCTACTTTGTTTTCCCTGAAAGGAGTGCAGAAAGACAATGTTCTCTATCTTAAGTATCTCATGAACCACAAGACAAATTCTAATAAAACTCACAGAAAGTAATCTCTCACTGAGTCACTCTCAATCTATAACTGATCATTCTTTATAGTCAACCTGATTTAAAACAGCTGACAGACCACAACAGTACAAAAAATGTCTGTAATTCAGTTAATTTCACAAATATTGAGCTAAAATTTAATATAGTGAAGACGTTCACAACACGCTCAACCTTAGTTTTGTTTACTCAAGAAGGCAACAAGTTCTGATCAGGACTGAATTTATCCTCATTATTCAGTTAATACTGCTGAACACTGGAGAAGAGATATGTTAAGACTGTAGTCAGAAAAGAAGAACTTTAGTCCAGAGTGAAGAATGACAGAAAACAACTTGCTCAAAACATTATTTTATTATCCAAGGTGAAATGTCCTATCAAGTACAAAAAGAGAATCTCTTCAAAGTGGCCACAATCTGTTAAAAACATAGATTTTTTTCTATTCTGAAGGGATTTCCCCAACATACAAGCTACTCAAGAATAAAGAGGAAAAAAAACTGAGAACATTTCATCATTTTAAATAAATAGGAAATTTTATGTCAATATAGAAGTTAAACTAAACTTGTAGGTTTTTATACAAAACAAAAGAAAAACTGTACAAGTTTTTGTGTTGTTCCACCTGGTTCAGAACTGTACTGTTCACAAGGTGCAGCACTTTTATATAAAGGACAATTTTACCTAAATGTCAAGTCCACTTTTACTAAAAAGAAAAAAATAGTTTCAATTTACAGGTCAACTTATTTGCTGGTTCAAATAGTGAAAAATAAAAAGTTCTACTTTAAAGATTTTTCCATCTCTACATATGTGGACAGCAGTAAAATACAAGAATTTACAGTGAGTAAAGCACATTATCATCATCATCATCAGGTAATTAAGAGACAAACATTCGACCAATAGACAATAAAAAAAAAAAGACAAGCTGAATTATCGCTCAACGTTGCTTTTACAGATGTAACACAAAACAAAACAGGTTAATTTTTTTTCTTTTTTTTTTTACAAAGCAACTTTGAGGCGATTCTGTTGCATTGCTGCTGTCTTACAAAACTGAGAAATTACAAAAAATGTTCCCAGATACGCTTGGGGTGGGGCAAAAAAAAAAAAAAACACGTGGCTATAAAATTTTCATACAAACCCCAAAAATATAAAAAATCCAAAGTCCCCACTCGAATGTTTAACTCCTGCCACAGACCACAAAATAATCCAGTTGAAATTGTTCATTTTCCAATTATTTAACCATAACTTCGGGATGGGGCTGAGAGACAGATGTGAGCCAACCTGTCAACTTCAGTGTTGGAGGCTGAGAGATAAGGAGAAATGCAAAAAACAAAAAAAAAAAAACAGAAAAAAAAACAAACCGAAAGCTCAGATGAGATTATATATGAGGGGAGCTACAGTACTTTTAACTTCTCGTGTTCAGTATTCACCTTCAAAAAGATCACAATTTATTTTTCTCCAAAAAAAAAAAAAAAAAAAAAAAAAAAAAAGAGCATTTTTTATTTACTAGCATTTTACAGTTCTAGGTGGAAAGAGGTCATAAAAAAAGGAAGCTGGCCGGATGCAGTGGGTGGAAATAAACTTGAAAGCATTTCTGCCTTCAGATGAAATGATTCCTAACGGAGTTTGAAAACTGACTTTTTTATGTTTTCTGCATCTGGTCCATCATGAAAGGTGACACTGTGCAACTCTAGTTGAAGAAAACGGGCACCTTGTTTTTATTTTTGAGCGTGACCTTTTACCTTCAGCTCGGACAAAAAGCTGCTGTTAAGCATGCAGGAGTTGAAAACAAGAATCCACCTACATTTCTATCTGAAGCCGGGCCTAACCTCGAATCTGATGGAGGGGTGACTGATTCAAACAAGGCCTGTCACAATAACAAATTTTGCTGGACGATAAATTGTTTCAGAAATTATTGTGATAAATGACTATAGTGTTTGGAGACCATTTTAAACTAATATGATTCTCCCCACACCCCTATGAAGCTTACACATGTTTATGAAATTCATATGAAAGTTATAAACTAACCTGGAGCAGACATTGGGAAAACAACAGCTACTGAAACATCACTACCCACCTCCTATCTGAGCCAGTGCAATTTATTCTTTGTGTCCTCTTCTGGCTTTACAAAATAATAGCGGTCACCTGCACGCTGCTAACGAAGTTTCATTTACGCAGTGTAAAAAATAAAACAAAAAACTCTCAGTGAACTCTAGGTTTGGAACGTTGCCCTGAGAGTGTCCTGAGAGCTGTAAAAGGTACCGGAAAACTGAAGATGCTCCTCTAGCTAAATGCCTGTTCAGGGGGCTCTCATGCTACACAACTTACGAGAACCTGCGCCTGGAAAATATCTGATGAGAGACTTCACTCCTCTCTACGCTACAGAGTAGAAAATAGGAAGACACAAAAAAAAAAAAAACAAGCAGGCAAATGAAAATTATCAACCTTTTTTTAATTTATTGACACGATTTATCGAGCAAAGAATTGATTTATTGCTTACAGCGACAGGCCTAGATAAAACTAAAATGAAAGAGCAGGGGAAAACAAAACACTAAAGAAAATAAGATTCCCACCAAAGCTACAGGATTACTGAGGTTAATCAGTGAAGATCCAAACAGTTTAGTTTTTTTTTCATCTCAGGGAGGGGCTACATTTGTAGGACTGGTCACAAAAACAAACAGGCAACAGAAAAATAGTAGTCAGCAGCTGCCCAATTCCTTGTCTAAATTAAAAAAAAAAAAAAAAAAAAAAGGGGTGGCTATTCAGTCCCCATCTTCCTCTCTTTAGCTGTGCAATGAAGGTGGTAGAGGGTAGAGAAGTGTGACACCAGTGTGCAGGAGGGACCACTTTCCTCCAGAGAGAAACCGACACCACAACAGGTCCTAATAAATCTGAGGCGTCTCTTTATGACACGTGTTTTTCTATTTTTTTTCTTTGCTTTTTTTTTTTTAAAGGAAGAGAGCTAAGATGTTGCTGACTGTAGCTTGTTGTTATGAGACCTAAAGAGACAGGCAAAAAGAGGAGGAAGAAAACAGTTGGAAAACATTTTTGTTTTTGATTTTTTTTTATTAAAAGCTTTACAATATATGACAAAAATATAACTAAAGGAAACATACAAAAGAACAAAAAACAAAAAAATAAACAAGTATCGGATGCCAGTGGGTCGGACATTTTGATGCAGACAAAGCAGCCATGTTGGGTAAATGTCACTGAAATGGGATGTCGGTCCAACAACATTTATACAACTTTTTATTTATTTATTTTTAAACATGTTTCAAACCTGGAGGCAGACAAGCTTATCGCATTTAGAACAGGAAACAGGAAAGCTAGACTAGATTTTTACTCCAATCTGTTTACATTTTCTATCATTATTTTCTTCTGAACATAAGAATAGTCCTTCACAAAAAAATAGAATATTAACATAACATTTTACATAGGTACAAGAAAGAAAAAAAAACTAAACGTTGAAAGCTTTTTATTTAAATTTTTTGCTAAACTGAGGTAAATATGTCAGAAAAAAGTTCTGTCAAATTAGAATATAAATTATGTGTCGATAAAGCTTAAGTCTGAGTTAAAACCAAAATCGACGGCATTTTGTTTTCCTGAAAACCACGTCTAAGGAAAAGGAATGACAAGCTAAGCAAGAATTTGTTTCACTTCAAATCCAACCTGCACTAAATTCAAACATCAGCTAGTGTGAGAGTGTAAAAAAATACATTTTTCCTTGAATCATTTTTGCTACCAACGTGGCTGCAATTATTAAACAGTAGAAACTTTTTTTGTCCTTTTGTTTGTTTTTAAAATAATAATAATAATAATGATATTAATAAAAAAATCCTCACACCTAATGTGCGGCCTATTATATGCACTTTCTTACAAAGTTTTTGGAGCTGTTTTAAACAAGTAAAAACAGCGACAAACATCCAGGGATAGAAATTTAAGTTTTGTTTAAGAGTGACCCCGGCACCCTGGAGTTAGACATCACAATCTGCAAGAGAGAAAAAAAACAAAACAAAACAAAAAAAAAAAAAAAAAAAGAGTGGAAGGGAGTCAATACATGCGGGTGACGTACAGCACTGTTTAAATCACAGAAAAGCTGGAGGAAAGACATGACATGTCTAATGTTACTGATGTAATGGGCTCAGCAGCACCCATGCTGAGCAAGGACACATGAAAATGCAACATTAAATTTAACCCATCACATCAAACTGAGGATCAAGACAGACTTGTTCAAAGTACATTAAGTAAATTTGGAGATTCCTGGCTTTCTGAGCTACATTTTGATACCTGGATCATCTTGATATCATGAGGAGTTCCAGAGATAGGGCTTGATTAGTCTTGCTAATCGGGATAACCCCTGGAAAATATGTCTAAATCTTGGTTGGTTTTATTCCAATAAAGATGTGTTGACATCATTTGAATGAGGAAGCCTCAAACCATATCTGGATATAGGGATTTCCCAGTTCGTAATGAAACCAGCTTTGCTAGCATACAGAGAAAGTAGCAAAAATTGACGAGTTTACTGCTCAAAATCATTGTTAGTTGTTGGTACTGCTCCGAAAAATATCCTGATGCATCTCAGTAATCCAGGTAAATATAAATTAATTAATTGATTAATTAAGTAGGTCCTTCTTTAATGAAACGTCTCATCTCTCCTCCAAGAGACTTCTTCAGTCTGAGGAGTTTCAGGTGAGCCTTATAAGCACTGCCTCTACATGGTGGACAAACAATTTTAACGATGACAATCAAAACTGTTGTTCACATGCAAAAGAGGACCATCAGCCTAACAATAGATCGTTAGTGCTCTAATTATCTCTATTAAAGATCATGTGCTCCATCACCTGACTATTGTTGGGGCCCTGACTCACACCTATTGTTCACAGGGTGCTGAATCATACTTGCAATAACATCATTGTAAGAGGGAAACAGCTAAACAGAAGGCCTCCACCCGCTTACTCCTCTCTCAAACCAACGTTCCTCTCTATCAAGAATAAAAACATCTTCAACCCTGAAAGAGTGATCGCTGGCCTGTAGATGAGTGTAAACTGACCGACCTGTAGATGTAGCTCTTCTGTGTTGGCCCATTCTTTTGAACAGTGGCTGTTTTGTTTCCCCGATGTATAACTGGTCACAGTCCTCCTGACACTTAACAGCATACACAACATTACTCTGTTTCTGCCAGGTAGCTGGATCTTTGGGGTGAACCAATCTTTGCCTTAATGTATTTTGGGGTTTGAAAGCAACTGGGACATCGGGTTTATCCTAAATGGGCTTACCTGAAAGCAGACAAGAAACCCAAAACAGGACTCCAGTCAACGACCAGGTGAAAATGAAGATGGCAAACCCAGACCAGTAGTCATTCCGTATGTTGCGGGAGTTTCAGACAAACTGAAATGTTTATTCTCTAAACATGACATCCCAGTAGCTTTCAAACCCCAAAACACATTACAGCAAAGACTGGTTCACCCCAAAGATCACACTGCCTGCAGCTCTGCTCCGGTGCGAAGCATGGAGGTGCTCTATAAAGCATGCGCAGGAAATGCGAGATTGTGAAATAAAGGCAGTGATAATCGTGGAAGTCAAACCAAATTAATTCTGTAGAAGACAGACTGGAAACAACGGTTGAATCTGCATCACTGTTATTTTTTTAAAATCCATATTTCAAAATAAAATCCACAAATTATGTATGTATGCATATGTTGCACGCTACATGTTGCCACCTGAACCTTATTAAAAATCTTTGGGATGTGCAGTGGTACGAATGTCCTGTCACCAATACAAGAGCTTGTTGAAAAATTGAAACTCTGGACAGAAATAAATGTGACATTGCAGAAGTTTGTGAAAACAATGCCTCAGTGAATGTGTCACATAATCGAAACTAAAAGTGATCCAACCAAATATTAGTGAGGGACTTTTTCTTTCGATCATGCTGTATTTTCGACATTTCCGTCATCAAACCAACACAAAGTATTCATCATATTTTGTCAAAATCCAGTTATTGCTAGTTTTTTCTACTAGCTGCCTATTATCTAATTAAACAACTTGTGACTTAATCCTAGTTTGATGCGACAGGTCCCAAATGTGCTGAAAGAATTAAAGCACTGCAAAACAAACAAAAAAGACAGCATCGCTAAAGTTACTGAATGAAAAAAATTATACATTTATACTGTGAAACGATAAAGGTGAAAGTCAAATTTCTTCCTGCGGAAACAAGTGGGGAAACATGTTTCATATTTTTAATTGAGAATACAGATGCTTTTTAATAAGTTTATGGATCTTAAAATTTGTTGGAATGCTTTTTTTATAGCTAGAATAAGGGGAAATAAAACGTATAATTAAAACACTTTTATAAAATTATTACAATTCTGAGGGGCTTAGGAACATTTTACTTCCAAAACTGTTGACAATTATGATTTGCGTATGTGTGTCTCTTCAGGAAAGACAAGGTAGTTGATGTCAGTAGTAGCTAACGTCGGGACATAGCTTCATGTCATCTACCCAGTCTGTGAGCAGTGACGGGTGAGTCACTGTTAAAGAATTGTCCTCGCCGCTTTTTAAAACATCCTTACAGTATATGAACCTCAGATATGTGGCCATCTACGCCAAATTTTGATAAAAAATGATTTGATAAACAGTGATGGTGTATTTTCAGAATTGTAAACAACAGTCAAGCGGAAATAAGAAACCTGCTTCCGCTCTGAATTATGGGTAGTGACGCAAAATTAGGAATACTGTGGATAGAGACTTATCAGAGCTTTAGATCTCGTTCAAACACCAATGGGACAAAATTACCAGGGTACTTTTTCCCTTTTGTATTATTCAGGAGATTGAGATGTGGCCCCTTTTTATTTCATTAATCAGCTGTTCAGTGTTTAAAATCACCAACATCTTACCTGCTGGCTTTGAAGCCTTTGAGCTTCTGGACAAAGAAGTTCTCCAGAACCTCGGCACACTGGTAAAAGGGCGAGTCGCTGGGATTGTAGTATCGGCAGTTGTCGAAGATTTTGGTCATGTCTGCTACAAATTCTGTCAGCTTGATGTACTCCCGTTTGTGTAACCTCTCCTCCATGGTGGACAAGTCTGAGAGGAGAGAGTGGAATCGTGCATTTAGGAGATTGTTGAACTCCATACTTTTGTCAGAGGAAAAGAACAGTGAGGATGCACAGGACACATTTTGGGGTTTTCTGAAAATCGGTGAGCTTGCTTTGAAATTCTCCCAGTTTATGTGGTGTCCACTGGACAGAGAGAAAATACTGCATCACTTTAAAAGTGACACCAAAAATCCACAACTTCTGCCAGAGTTAACCTCGACCTTCTCACACTTCCAGACAAGTTACTGAGATGTGACCTATTTATCATTCCTGAGGAGAGCATCACTTCTCCACAGGAATGCTTGAAAACACAGCAAATATCAGAGCTTCCACTTCCAAATTTCCCCTGAAAAGCAGTTTTCAGTGGCAGCAGCCTTGTTAAATCAAATTAAAAACACCAGAAAATAAAAGTACAAGTGCATTAGTGAGGAAACTGACTGGCAGCAGCTTCTGTTGCTGGTTGGTTGCTCTGCACAGCTTTCCCAGAACTGAGTTTCCAGCAAACATATCTGACTCTTATCCTCTTTAGCCCCACCCAACTGGCTAACAAACCTCACGGTCAGTATCAAAGACCTCCTTCTTCTCTGTCATCAGATCTCATCTCAGAACCCTCCATAAACGACCAACAGCCGCAGCAGCCAAATGCTTCCTTTTATTTTTATATTTTTTGATTTTTCTACAAACCAACAGGGTCCTGTTTTTGGTATAATCGGGGTTTGAAGGACTAGAGTTTCCAGGATCGGGCCAACATGTAGCGAAGTGTGGGGCAGGTTTTCTTTCCACTGGGAGCCCGGCGGGGCCCCAAGCAGCTCATTAACGGTTTGTTTGTATGGAAGTTCAAAAAGGCCCTGTTGACGCAAGTCACCATTTACATGGTTGGTTTGATCTGAGTCGGAGGGCTTCCTCCCAGTTGGCCTTCTGTGCTTTAGTGTTTAAGATATAAAGCATTGGAATTACTTCAAAAGTTAGCAGCAATTATGAAATGAAAACAGTTTTCCCCAAATGGAAAACTCCCAATTTAAATGGAAATAAAAACTAATATTGGCTAACTGTCTACTTTATAACTGATAACTAAATCACCAAAACGAAAAATATGTTGGCTTTTTAAACGAGTAAATAAAATGTATTAATTAACAGATGCATATTAACAATTAAGAAGATAATTCATGTTTGTACAGTTCAAACTTTCCTGTATTAGGAGTCCAAACATTAACATCAGAACCAAAACAAACAGGATTAAAAGCAGATTTATAAGAACATAAACCCATATCACTGTGACGTGACTTACCCATTGGTTCCTTGATTACCCTGTAATAATCAGGGGCGTCATTCGTATCCACAGGCTCCAGGAATGGCCATGCCATTTTATGTGCCTGCAGAAGGAGTGAGGGACAAGAGGGGAGACAAAAAAGATAGAAATTCTTGAGAAAGTTGAAACCAAAGAAAAACAAACAGCGCCATGAAAATTACACTGAAAGCAGGTGGGTCAACACAGATGTTCGGCTCTAGTGTCCCTCCCAGTTTCACTCTCAGACAGACCACTGGACGAAGGAGGAGAATGAGAAGAAGAGAGGGAAGTTAGCAATGAAGAAAGGAAAACACTTGGGTTAGGCAGATGTCCAAGGGGGAAAAGGCCGACACATCAGATAAGACGGGACTCAGAAGACTTTTGTTTGCTGCTCTTGCACTGAACCGAGGTTTTTAAGAAGCAGTGTTTAGTGTCAGGCTGATGGCAGATGGTGAAGACAGCTACAGAGCTGCTGTTCCTCCGGTTGGGTGTTTGTTTAGTGTGCGTGCAGGGATGTAGTGGAAAGTAAATCTGCCCCAGAAAACACTTCATGGTTTGCAGAACTAACTTTCGCACTTGCACCATATCAGAGCTTTAATGTTGGTCTCTTGCCTCATAAATAACAAACACAAGTTTACCCGTTTATTTGCCAAACACAGGAAGTGTAAGCCCTCTGCTCACCTGTAAGGAACGCAGGATTCTTCGCAAACCTTCGTGGTCCTTGTCGGTGAGTGGGGTGAAGACCGTCATGGCGTCCTCTGTGGACTGGCACTGCGGGCACACGTATTCATCGATGTGGTTGGCCTCGCTCTGCAGGATTCCCACACAGCGACCGTGGTACCAGTTCTGACACCGATCACAACCGATGTAAAACCTGTAAAAATAATTTAAAAATTAACATTTGACGTAAAGAAAACTAGCAAGGTACTCATGTAGAAAAAAGTAACAAAGTAGTTTTAATGTGATTTTGTTTTTCATATTTAAAGTGGTCAAGTCATGCTTTTAAATCCTTCTTTTATTTTAAATCATTCAGTCGGGGTCTATATATAGTGGAACTACAGTAAGTCCAAGGGCTAGGGTGGGTCACCATGCACCCCCCCACCCCCCACCCCCCCCACTACTAAACTTCTCTGGTATTTTCATGTACCCGAGGGTCCACTCCTTCAGAAAATGCATGTTAACAAAAAAAAGTTGTGTCTCAGTGCCCCCCAGGGACCCCTTTTTGGCCACACCCCTTTTCCATTGTGACCCTCAAAGTTAGGCCAGGACACTGCAGTTTACACACATCTACAGGCCAGTGGTCACTCTTTCAGGAATGAAGATGTGTTCATCCTTGATAGAGAGGAACATTGGTTTGAGAGGACTAAAGAAAGACATTTTTCTGAAGAAAAAACATCTGTCCTTCAACAGGGGTGGAGGCTTCTGTGTCAAGTTGTCCCCCGCTTACAATGCTGTAATTGCCACAAGCACTAATTGACAAACTAGAGGAAACTACACACAGTGATGTCAGAGTCCTCGGACAGTGAAAGGGACTTTAAAGACAATGAAAATGATGACTGGTTAGACCTGAACTGTGTACACAATGAGTAGGGGTGTGGTCAAAAACTGGTCCCCGTGGAGTAGTACCTACCAATTTTTATTTTGTTAAACTTTTTTCTGAATAAGTGGATCATATGGTGCATGAAAATGCAAAGTAATTTAAATATTTACGTTCTGTATGGTAAACTCAGATAAAAGATAAAAACTTTCATCTTCTGTTGGGGTTCTGACATTTTGACCCATCCATGACATCATTGTTTGCATATTTGTTTAATGAAGTGTCATGTAAATCGAAGAGCTAATCAATACAAATCTCCTGATACCTTGTTTGTAAAATTTGGTTGGTTTATAGCAAAGTTATCGGCAGTTAAGGTCCCCGTACCCTTTACTTTGATTGTCAAAATGAAAAAGGGGTGTGGCCAAAAAGCAGTCCCTGGGGGGCAGTGAGACCCAACTTTTTTTGTGTTAACATAATTTTTTTTAAAAGAGTGGACCCTAGGGTACATGAAAATACCAGAGGAGTTTATTAGTGGGGTGTGCATGGTGACCCACCCTAACCCACAGACTAAATAGATGAAAATGTTCATCTTCTGTTGGGGTTGTGACCTTTTGACCCCCTGATGACATCACTGTTTGCATATTTTTTTCTTGAAATGTAATTTAAATCGAAGAGCTATTCATTACGAATCTCCTGATACCTTGTTTTTAAAATTTGGTTGGTTTATAGCAAAGTTATTGGCAGTTAAGCTTCCTGTCTCCCTAATTTTGATGGTCACAATAGAAAAGGTGTGTGGTCAAAATGGGGTCCCTGGGGGGCAGTGAAACCCAACTTTTTTCTGTTAACATGCATTTTTTGAAAGAGTGGACCCTAGGGTACATGAAAATACCAAAGAAGTTCAGGGGGGGGCACGGTAAGTTAACCCACCCTAGCCCATGGACTAAGTGCTTTGATCTGAATTCCTACTTACTGTAACTCCACAAGACCCTCTTCCACCACTGTTCTGAGGTGCGTTTAAAATCAACACGTATTGATGCTGTCTCTTTAAATCCAAACGAAGTGCTTCAAAACCCTCTCCCCTGCAGGTCTCACTCCTAATGACCCATCTATGAAGCTCCAGGAGAGACTAAATTCGACTTTTCTGCCCCTACAGACTCCAAATACACAACAAAACGTATTTAAGGGCTAAGAAAGTGGATTTTGCACATGTCTCCTTTAACTAGAATTTCAACAACTTCCAAAAATATTACTCTAAGTCACTTTTTTCAAGTTTGTCAGGATTTTTGAAAGAAGTCGTATGCTACACTTTTGCTTAAGCTTCCTGAAATAGTAGAAAAAAATAGTTGGATGATTATTTTAGGGGGGTGTTGATTTGTTAATTGAATTTTAGATGAACTGGAAAGATTCTGATTAGACTTCTGTTGTACTTCTGGTATAAAAAAATGACCACTGTTTTGACAACAGTGTGGAATTTGACCGAGGTTCAGTTCTACACCATTTATGATACTTTTTGCTCTTTCAGGCAAATTTTTTGTTTTGTTTTGTACATTTCAAACAGAACAACACTTGCACAGAGAGAAGAAATTCAAAGCGTGTGCACAAACACACTCTCGTAGCTCCTTACTGAGACTCGTCATATGGGGTCTGACAGATGCAGTACAGCTCCTCTGTGCTGCTCTCCTGGCCCCGTTTACACTCCACACAGATGTAGTCATCCATCTTCTTTGCCTCCTTCTCTGTGATGCCCACACAGTCTCCGTGATACCAGTTAGTGCAAAGGTCACAGCCAATATAAAACCTGCACACGGGACCAGAATGATGATGGTTTTAAAGCTCTTAAGATTAATATAACAATAAAAAAAAATATTTACTGTAGCTGTCTGTATTTGAGAGCTGGGTAGGTTAGGAACTTGAAACAATAAGAAAAAAGGTCTAACAAAGGTTCCTAAGGTCAATATTTAGATTGTCATCCTAAGAGAGCTTTAATCACAGCCTTGTCATTAATTACTTGACAGAGCTTTGGCATACTTGGTCTCGTCGTAGGCCGTCTTGCAGATGCAGTAGAGCCTCGTGTCCTTCTTGCTCTCCTTTGTAGTCGTTGTCGAGATCATCTTCTTCTTCTTGGACTTGGCTGCTGTCGCCGTCTCCCTCTCCTCTTCCCGTTTCCTCTTGTGCGTGGTGGAGGAGACGATGGCGGTGAGGTGGTGCTGAGAAGAAACGCCGTGTTTGTGGACCAGAGTTTGCCGTTTGTGGCTGTGGGCTGCAGCAGCTGCGGCCATTTGAGCTGCCTGCAGAGCTGCTGCTTGGGCCTTTTCCTTCTCCCGCCGCATCCGGAGCAGGTCTCTCTTCAACTCCTCCTGAGGACGGCGACATGAGGTCAAATCAGATGACAGTCAGTTATTCCTCATTAAAAGTTTTTTAAATAGTACCACCTTTTATTACCTGAGCCTCCAGCTGCAGCTCTTTGTCAAGAAGCGCCCGCTTCTTCAGAATCTCCATCTTGAGGCTCTCTTTGTGTTTGTAGAGGAGCGCCGAGAGCCTGCTAGCATTAGCCAACCTCCTCTTGGCCTCCACAACCTCTTCCTTCTTTCTTCTCTTGGCCTCCTGCCGCTCATCTTTGTCTATTCGGTCCAGGATGAACTTCATCACTTGGTTGCACACGATCATCCTGTGCAGGAGAAAAAAAGAATATATTCAGCATAGTACTGTTTTGTGCCTGTAAAATAAAAACAATGCAACATCTCATCGAAAATAACACTTTAAATAATAAATCTCATGAAGAACCCATTTGAAAAACTGGCTTATTAGATAAACACTTTAGGATATTTTTAAGCTGTATAAACATAATAGACTTAATGACAGAAAATAAAAGGTCCAAGAGGGTAATCACATATGTGATGCTAAAATTCAGAACAATCAAGTCACAAACACTGAAACATTAAAAGACACTCTGTGTTGATGTAAAATAAGACAATTTAATTATGAAGTCTTAGGTTTGATTGTGGTTTTGAGCTCGTATCTCATTCCTATCTGGCTTAAAGTTTGTGCTCGTCCATCAACAAACCAGAAGCAACATAAGAAAAAAAACAACAAAAAAAAAAAAAAAACTACAGACAAAACGGATGGACAAAAGTAGAAACGAACAATATTTTTTTTACATTTATCTTTCTGTGAAGATTGAATTTGAGAAAAATGAAGTGTTTAATCAACACTAATAGAACAGTTTTTGTGGTATTAATGGGTTAAAGTGCAGTTGGATAGAAAATGACGTGCAGAGTTCTTAAACCCGTTATGATTTATACTCCTGCAAATTAAATAAAGGCTAACAAAACGTTAGTGATGAAGATTCACAGATAAAAATCTCCATTTCATAAGAGTAAATGTCAGCTTGGGACAATAAATCCACATAATTTATGGGCCTCTGTTCCCAGTGTGTTCACTTGTGTTTGCTAATATTCACAAATAAGATCGAAAGTTGGTGCCCTGTTTGAGCACGCTTTACTGTGAACACGCACACACAAACACACACACTTTGTCTCTCTGACCTCATGGGGATTTTCCATTGACTTCCATTCATTTACTGGTCTTTCTACCCTGACCCTTTACCATAAAACTACCTGACCCTAAATCTAGCATAAACTTAATTCACACCTTGGTCCTAAACCTAACCCCACACCCAAAATCAGCCTCCAAACTCGTATGGACCAGAGTTTGGAGGCAGAGTCCCCACCAAGCATTCGGTCCCCACACGGATGCAATTTTCCAGGAAATCGTCCCCACCAATATGCAAAAACCTGTCCACACACACACACACACTGCTGAGGTCAAAAGCAGGCCAGGGTTTCTACAGCGAACACACAGAGGTAAACACAGCAAATGCAGCATGAAAGTAGAGAAGGATGAAATAAAATTCAACTGCGCACAGAGAAAAAAACCCAACAAACTGATGTCAACATTCTGCATTATTACAAACATAACTATGTTTTGAAGGAAAAGAGTGAGGGAACGGATGACATGAAGACATGGAAAAAGCGTGACAGAATAAGCAGAAGTGAACTGCAGACAGCTGCCTCAGTGATGTAACGGTATTCTGGATTCAGTGTTTCAGGTCTGTGTGAATGAATTCAGTGTTGACACAATGTCTGTGGACACAAACATACATATGGCTGTCAAGGTCACCTGTTGGTCAGAGCTCAACCTATCTGCTGCACACAACACAAGCAAGTAAAAGACAACCCACGTTTTCATTTTACAAAAAATAAAATCATTTTAGATCTTGTTTTTAGAATAAAAACTTATGAAGTGCTGCACAAAAAGCACATCTTCAACCTGAAATGAAAATAGATATAAAAACTAACCCCACATGTTTATTTTGATTTTTTACAGCTGCTTCTGTGCTAAAATTAAACGATTATAAAATGAAATAAAATCCTAAATTGTTTTATGTTTAAAAAGAATGTGAATCATATAAGTGAAAAGTCAATAATCAATAATTTTTTTGTTTTACTTCAAAGTTCCAATAAACAAAGCTTTTTATACCCTTTTTAGAAGAGGTTATACTGAATAATTTGATTGTAGACTCAAACAGAACCCGCATCCATCAGAGTTCTAACCTTCAGATATTTTGAGCTGTAGGATATCCCCACTCCCTAACATTGTGTTAGACCAAAGTTAACCAAAAAGAGGAGGAAAAGGCTAACAGTAAGAACACTGACACAATTAGAGGTTTGATTCTAAAAATAAAAAAAGACTTTTCCTCACATGGATGAAACATATTTTCTGTGTTGGTACACGCCAGACAGAAGGCTGACTCACATTCTCAATGATCCACAACATAAACGTCTTGACTTCCTAAATGACACCTTCACATAAACATCCACACATAATGAAAACTGCACACAAACCTCTGATTTTCTTCTCTTTCGGCAGGAGTCATGGTCTTCTTTTGCTTAAGGTGCTCGATTGCAGCATTTTGTTTCATAACCACCTGAAACAAACACAAGGAGAAATAAGCACAAACTCCCCTTTCTTTTAAATAACAGATGAAACTTTTTAAAGTTTGAGATTAAAAGGTTACACTACAGAAAACTAGACAATATCCAGAGGAAAAGCAAAAATAAACTTGTTCTTGTAGGCAGCAATTGTTTTGTTTTTCATTACTTCACAAACAATAAAAAAAGATTTTGTGTAACATATATTAGGCTTTGTCCCGAATTGAATAAGACTGCAACAGTGTTTAGATCAACATCTATTCTTAACAAAATGTTAAGAAAAATGTCACATTTATTGAAGAAAAAAAAAAGGCTTTACTGGATGTCAAATATACAAATTCAACTAGAGAATTTAGATTTTCTGCAAAAATGCAGCTTGAGTACTTAATGCACAAAGAAGCAAAAATTATTAAAAAATGTGATTTTAGTTGAAAAAAGCTAAAAGCTGAAAGGGCTAAAAAAATTGCTTAAATGACAAAACACAATCAAAAAAATAATTGCTGAAATACCAAAAGTCATAACTGGAATGTCCTGAAGGAGCTGAACATTTTGATATATAAATTGTTGAAATAGCACCATAATTGTGTAACGAGAAAGGGGGAAAAACTGGATCATCTCCATAATGTGAATGCTTTGTAGCATTCACAGTCATATATAATAAGTACATCAGTGCTGGGAGTTTTGAAAAGCTCTAAAAGGCAAACAGTGTTGGTGTACATGACAGTAGGGTGTGTAAGTGGCTTTCTGCACGCACACACCTGTTTCTGAATAATGTCGCTCTGGTTGACTGCGTTCAGCGCAAGCTCTCTCTTTGCTTCGGCAGCTTGTCTCTTCCTCTGCTGCTGCTGCTCTCTTAGTTGTTGGATCCTCTGCAGTTGCTCTTGGACAGATGCTGCCTGGATGGTAACTACATTTCCAATCTGGACAGAGGTTCGGATGTGGAAATCAAAATGTGCTTTGAACAGAGTTTTATTTGTTTAAATTTAGGGTCAGCAAGACACAGAGGCTGTGCTCAACAAGAGAAGAAACACATCACTTTTAGTAACATCAAAGCATATTTAAGGTAGACTGGATTGATTGAATTTGTTCATATTTTACAAAATGAAAGCTTCTTAGAAAAGTCCTAGAAAGACAGCATCTGTTAAGTTGAAGTAACGCTGGTTTTGATCCAGTACCTGTCCACCCTGAGCCGAGGTGGTCCCACTCTGTTGTATCTGGATGGGAAGCTGTAGTTTGATGTGCTGTGGCAGAGCACCTCCACCCTGCTGGTTCTGTAGTTGCGCCAGAACCTAACAACATCAACAGGTATAATATTTAAGAAAAACAAACAAAACTGTTTATACACTGATAGCAGCTGAGTTGTGGACCTACAGCTTGTCGTAAGTGAGGGCTTGGTTAAAATCCCTGCAGTCATACCTGGACCTGCTGCTGTATTCCAGACATGCTGATGATCTGGGGCGTCTGCTGCAGCTGCAACTGGGAGGTCCCCCCCTGAGCTTTGACCTGCAGTGATGTGGGAGACTGGATAGGCATGTGGGCCTGCGTCTGAGTGGGTAACTGGCCCTGAGGGGTAGCTGATGACAGGGTGCTAGCAGTGGACAGTGGCGATGCCCCAGCCTGGACTGGAGTGACAGTCTGCTGCCCAGGCTGGGTCGGGGCCTTGTTGTGGGTGGAGGTCGGCTGGCTGGAAGCTGCAGTGGCTGGACAAAGTTTAAGCAAAAGGAAATATCAGGAAACTCGCAATAGAATATTTAATAGTGTTGATCCCCTGTCCCCAGAATTGTGGGGAATCCCCAAAGTCTCGGATGCCAGAAAAGAAGAAGCAGCTAGTTTTAGAAATAGCGTTAGACTGCTTTTACACTACAGTTAGAGAATGCCAGGATGATGATAGTATTTTTGGGATCTCTAGTTTTTTTTCAAATATTATCCTGCCTAACTTCATATTCTTTGTGTTTGTGTTCAAAAACAAACATTGAACTACGGCCTACAGCGCCTGGCATATTACAACTTGCAGAAAAATTTCAATATGCATGCTGCTGTACTTTTATTTTGGAAAGAAAAAACTTTTACTAAATCCTATTATTTTGATTTTTGTTCTCACTATTGCAAAATAGGAAAAATTAGGTCTTATTTCTCAGAATACAAACATTTATGCTATGTTTTTGTCATACCTGTGCTTGATGCAGGTGTAGCTGCGGAGGCCAGAGGGGTGAAGAGGAAGCGCTGCACCTGGCCGTTGGGCAGTGCTGCCTGCATGAGCTGTTGGCCGGGTCCTGGAATAACGGTGACCCCTTGGGGTATTAGTTGCAGCTGGCCGGTGGTCTGACCCTGGCCTTGAACCATCACAGTCAGAGCCTGAGCAGAACCACCAACGCCAGTTGGTCGGTCCGAACCCGCCTGCTGCTTCTGTCAGAGGAGCACAGACAAAACCTTGTCAATCACATACTGCACTCTATTTACAACTGATCTCACTCCTCATAACAACAACTTATACTAAATATAGTATATTTGCACCACCGTGAACTTTTTAAAAGATTTCTGCAATAGATAGTCCCATATGAAAGGTGTTTGTTTCTAAATTTCAGGGCATCACAGACCATTCTGAGCTTCTCCACCACCAACCTGAGTGAGTTGTGTCAGCTGGGCCATGGTGAGTTTGACCTGGCCTTGGCCCGGTGTCCGCGGGGTACCGGGTGGCGTTTGGCTTGCTGCCTGTCCTGCTGCATTGGGGCTGGCAACACCCTGACCAGTTCCTGTGGTGACCGAACTGGCAGCAGATATTGCAGTGGAAACTGGCTGGCCACGGATGATCTGTGTCACAACCTGTTGTCCACCCTGACCTGTAGGGGAAAAATGAGGCAAATGAATGAAGCAGGAACAACAGTGGCTCACTTTTCCATCAATACCATTGATGCATCTTTATCCTCGACTCATACAGAGACGATGTGTCTTTCAGAAAGACGGACTCATCAAATATGCAAAAACTGTTAAACTTAATTATCCAAACATTGTATTAAAACACAATAAGGGTTTATTACCTTGCTGGACTACGAGGGGCGTACGAAGAATCGTCTTTCCAACTGCTCCCGACTGCTGGATTGGGGTTCGGATCATTGTCATTCCTGGACGAACCTGACCACTCCCTGGCAGAACCTGGAGGATATTTTCAATTAATGTCAGGGCGATGAGAGCTTTCCCAAACCTAAGATTTGGGCCGTTTATCAGTTCCCGTGCCTGCCTACAGTCCGTAGGTATAAGAGCTACAGTTTGGTGCAACGTGAAAAAGAAACAAATGACCGGAGCAATTGTTTTCAGACTATAACTGTTCTAGAAGTAGAGACAAAAAAAATCCCACCCTTGTTAGGGAGGGTCTAATGTAGCAGGTCATGTACTGCAATGCAGGATTAGTCAGGTGGTAAACTCACTGTAAAATGAAAAAGTATTTCTTTACTGTCTTATTCAATCTAAACTGGAAACAGTATCCCACAGGCCATGAAGTGCAACAAAAGTACCAATAAAAATAGTAACAAAACAAAAGCTTGGACCCAGACTTGTACCTGCTGTTGGGAACCGGGAGTATTGGGCTTGATATTAAGCGTGGTAGTGCGTGGCTGGAATGTGGTGTAGGTTTGGGAACCACCTGCCGTACTGGATGGGATGATGCCCAACACTTTCTGCTGAACCACGCCTGCAAGAAAGAAAAAAGCAGAATGTTCAAGTTGAACTAAGACCGAATTCAAGACTAAGTTAAAAAACTTGTGAAGCCTAAAATAGTCAAGAATAAATAGATACTAGGTAATAGTTAGATATCAACAAAACTGTAAGAAATAAAGAAAATGTGAATAAGGAAATTTTGTTTGAAAACCTATTTTTCCACCAAACATGTGCCACAAGATACCTTTACTATATATCCAAAGCACAAACTTTAATATTTACAGATAGAAACATTAAATATTCAAAGACCTGTAATACAATTACTGATGCTACAAGTAAGTAGTTGTTCAGATGTTCTGTCAAAAACCCAACTCCAGTTATTTGTAGGCACCTCACTTTGCAGAAGGGCTGGCTTTTAACCACAATATTTGTAAATATTAGTCAAGCAGGTAAAAGAAAAAATCTTCAAAGGCTTGCTGAAAGCTTAGTTGAGTTTCCCCCAACATACCTGAAGCCCCACATAAATTATGCATGAATTGCCATTCTACATCTTAAAACTGGAGTCTGACAAAGAGGGCATTTCATATTTGCTCTCTGCCTTCATGAGCTCACGTGAAATGCAATTGGAAACCACAAGTGTGACTTTTTTTTTTCTTTTTCCTGCCTTCTCTGAGGTTCTGCAACCATCACTGAGCGGGTAAGCCTAAACACATCAAGGGCTTCCCTCTACAGACGAAGATGTTAAGCCCACTTGTAAGGCCAGAGAGTTGCTGCTCTGGTCACACATCAAACACGCTTTTCTATGAACTGGTTGTTTGAAGAGCTCGAGGAGTCAGGACTTGAGTGAGTAGAGAGGTACGATTTTATTGAAAAGGATGAAGGGGAAAAAAATATATGGAGTCCTACTATAGAGGGCTACCTGTCTGGGAAGCAGACCTCAGGGTAAACTTGTTTTCCTACCTAACTTCCTTAAGCCTTTCCAAAATAAACAGAGCACCAAGCAGTCCTGCTGGATAAACACATGTCTATTAAATGGTTACACTTCACCTGAACTTAGATTCTCTTTCATGATGACTTTAAAAGAAAGAAAAATCACTTCCTTTGTATCCTTGTTTAAGATACGTCTCTTCGTTTATTGACTGCAGAACATTCTTGAAATTAAAACCCATAATATCCCATTTTTGTCATTTTCAGTCTTTAAAAATTCAAATTTTATGTTTACAGAGTAAATCTGTAAACCTAAAAAGGCTCGCCCGCACACAAGCCGTCACCAGCTTCAACAAACTGAGTCAACACTATAAATGACAGAAAATTAATGAGCAACATTCTCCCTCCAGTAATTTCACAGACCGTGCCCTAAGCAAACCTTCGTCTCATTTAGAATAAATGTATTCAAGCTAAATAAAGTGCGTGTAAGTTCGAACAGATTAAGAAAATTAGGGTTGTAACACAATAATGCTGCAGCATCTGTGAGACCCTAAATTTGTGTGTTAAATATCATTTGTATCATTCAATCTGGGTACCAAAGTTGTCTAATTTGTTGGGTTTTAGATAAGCTAAAAAATTATGTTTTGTTTATAGAGTGTAAATAAATTGCAAAAGGAATGTATAATTTAAGGCAAATGTGTGGAGTTTTAAAATGAACTTGTCAGGGATCTGTGTGCAGTTTTGGCACACCTAAATGCTTACAAAGGTTTTTAG
Organism: Cynodonichthys magdalenae; assembly: GCA_031762555.1. Classification (NCBI taxonomy): domain Eukaryota; kingdom Metazoa; phylum Chordata; class Actinopteri; order Cyprinodontiformes; family Rivulidae; genus Cynodonichthys; species Cynodonichthys magdalenae. Next base: position 12,158,467 of record JARVJO010000111.1, on the reverse strand, counting down.
ACAAAAAGCTGGAGTTTATCTGTAACACATCTTAAATGTCTCGGGTGTCGGCCTGAGGTGAAGCAAAGAAAACCAATATACACTCACTTTATTACAGTAGGTCCACCTGTCCAACTACTCATTAATGCAAATGTTGAATCAGCCAACCACATGGCAGCAACTCAATGCATTTATGCATGTAGACATGGCCAAGACAATCTGCTGCAGTTCAAACCGAGCATCAGAATGGAGAAGAAAGGTGATTTAGGTGACTTTGAACGTGGCATGGTTGTTGGTGCTGGTCTGAGTATTTCAGAAACTGCTGATTTACTGGAATTTTCACACATAACCATCTCTAGGGTTTACAGAGAATGGTCTGAAAAAGAGACGACAACATCCAGTGAGCAGCAGTTCTGTGGGCGCAAATGTCTTGTTGATGCCAGAGGTCAGAGGAGAATGGCCCGACTGGTTCGAGCTGATAGAACAACAGTAACTCAAATAACCACTTGTTACAACCAAGGTCTGCAGAAGATCATCTCTAAACACACAACGCGTCAAACCTTGAGGCAGATGGGCTACAGCAGCAGAAGACCACACTGGGTGCCACTCCTGTCAGCTAAGAACAGGAAACTGAGGCTACAATTCACACAGACTCACCAAAACTAGACAATAGAAGATTAGAAAAAGATTGCCTAGTCTGATGAGTCTCGATTTCTGCTGTGACATTCGGATAGTAGAGTCAGAATTTGGTGTCAACAACATGAAAGCATGGATCCATTCTGCCAATGGTTCAGGCTGGTGGTGGTGCAATGGTGTGGGGGATATTTTCCTGGCACACTTTGGGCCCATTAGTACCAATTGAGCATGATGTCAACACCAATAGCCTACCACAGAGTGGAGACAATCTGGAGAAACCTTCGGTGGAATCTGAGAGACAGACGGGAGTCCTGGCACAGTCCAGGGATCTAAATCTAAATTTAAAATCTTTCTGCTTCAGTGGGAAATTCTTTTACCATTTCTATTGTTGCTGACCATGTTCATCCCTTTATGACCACAGTGTACCATTTTCTGATGGCTGCTTCCAGCAGGATAACACATCATGTCATAAAGTGTGAATCATCTCAGACTGGTTTCTTGAACACGACAATGAGTTCAGTGTACTTGAATGGCCTCCACAGTCACCAGATCTCAATCCAATAGAGACCTTCGGGATGTGGTGAAACGGGAGAGTCACATCATGGATGTACAGCCGACAAATCTGCAGCAACTGCATGATGCTATCATGTTGATTTGGAGCAGACTTTCTGAGGAATGTTTCCAGTATCTTGTTGAATCTATGCCATGAAGGATTAAGGCAGTTTTGAAGGCAAAAGTGGGTCCAACCCGGTACAAGCAAGGTGTACCTAATAAAATGGCCGGTGAGTGTATATGCATCCTGAAATCCTTACAGAAACAAATTAATGAATACACCAACTAAATGCAACTTGTACCCTCTCTCTTCGAGGTGTGACTTAATAAAGCCAATCGTACCTCCTTGTGTCGTTGGCACATTAACCGTGACGATCTTGCTGTTGGCAGGTAGTGGCAGCTTTGTGGTCACCACCTTTCCACTGGCCGATGTTCCTGTTATGTGTAATGTATGTCCACTAGATGTGGCCACCGTGGTCTCTGCACCTGCTCCTAATAAAGTAAGCAAACACATAATAAGAAAATATTGTTTATTACTGTAAACCTTATGTTATTATGCATTAAATTTCTGAAACATACCCATGTAGGAACCCAATAGTGTGGACAAAAAAGTGAACCAAAACATTTCAAGATCACATTTTAACAGATAAATAGCAGCTACGGTAAGTAAATTTATGAGTGCCTCTTTCAGTGTTTCCCTAGATTATTGGCCTTGGGAGGGTCTAGTCAAACCAATTTCAGGTATCTGGAATGAAAGTGTGGTAAAGCTGATTAAATGTAAAAACGACCTGCCATACGGGTGAGCTTCTGTATGTTGCTGAAAATGATCTGCTGTGCTCCCAGAGCAGAAGCCAATTGTTAAATTAGCCAGATAGACTTAGGAGCGAGCAAACGTCCACGTCTTTTCATCTCCGCAGTTAATATGAAAAAAAAAAAAAAAGTTTTTTCTCCTCCGACACTGGCGTGAAAAATACAACTGCAGTTGTCACTTCCTTCTGCACAACATAAAGAGGGAGGGAGAAATTATGAGGATTTATCCACAGCGACTCAGAATTTACGCCCGTAGTTAATACGACCTCTCAACTTATGGATGGTGTGTGTGTTTGGTGAGGCAGTGGGTTCTGTTTGGGGGGCGGACCTCACTCCTTGTACAAATGGTAAGGAAAACACTGTTTTGGTTTGTTAGGTCAGCCGTTCCCTGATTTACCTTGTGAGCTTTGACCTTGTTTGACCCAGGTGGCGAATGACTGCTGGAAGTTTTTGTTCTGCTGGAATGTGACGGGGGTGCACATCTTGGTGGACAACACCACTTTGGCACTGGGGGTGCCCTGGCCTGAAATGGAGCCGACGATGACCTTTGGTGAGGCAGCGGGTGTTGAGGCAGTTCCTGCTGGTGTAGCTGTGACTGACCCTGATTTCTGTTCAAGACGTTTCTGAGATGAAACAGAACATCAGAATGAGACAGACTTAAAAAGAAATGTTAACACGTTGATTACTTTATAAACACAAGTAATTCTACTTTTATTCATGAATTTCCACCCACAAAGGTCTTGCTTAAAGGATCACTTATGTATTTTTATCAATCATCACATATTAGCTGAAGAAAAGTAAACTTACTTTTGCCTGCTCTGCTGCCTGAGCTTTCTCTTTCTCCACCCTGAAAAATGAACAAAGAACTTTTAATATTTGCAATACATCAGAAAAAAAGGCATTTGAAAAAGTTATTTACAGGCATCAAGATATACAACTTTGAATGAATGAATGAATGAATGAATGAATTAATTTTAAAAGAGCATTATTATGAAGCTGCTTTAAGAAAGCCTTGGAAAGTTTGGCATGTTGAGGTGATTTATCTTTAGCAGAGATGGGATCACATTTGTGGGAATATGTCTTAAGCCTGGTTTATACTTCAATACAACGTGAGACAGCAGATCAGGGATTATCATCATTTCGGACATCTTTTTCTTTTTCTGCCCTCCCAGTGTAGCAAAATGCATATCTAAGCAGATAAACTACAGTGACAGGATATATAGTTCAGTTCACTCAACAATGCATCTGTGTTGGGTGAGGAGACGCAGGAGTTTCTTTTCTTGTTTATAACAGAGCTGCCTGTCAGCTGTGCATCTTTCTAATTCAACAACTGTCTTCTGGGAACGGATCATTTTCAGAAAAATGACATGCAGGACGCGCTGTCCGGGGTGTTGCTTCACAGTGCTGCACTGCTTCAAATGAACAAACACACCCACAAAGTTCTGACCAATCACTGTAAGCTGTAAGGTCTGCAGGACAGAGTTCTGACTGGGGAAATGCACATGAAGGGTTTTTACCCAGGATGCAACTTTTTGTCATTCAACAGCACAAGCAAGACATGCAACTTGAAATATAAACCAGCCACTTGGTGTCTCATGTGAATAAATAGTGTCTATATGTTCTAGTCCTCCTTATTTTTTTAAATGATTAAGTTCTTGTTTTAACAAAGCAGGTGTGAGAGTATCACACATGTTCCCTGGGATCTCCTGACCTTTCGGAGAAAGCTCTTATCTCCCAAAGGTCCAGCTCTTCTTCAGGAATCCACGTTTCTATCACCACTGGGCCCGTCTGTTTGGCGGGCTCGGGCTTCTTGGGGCGCAAGGCACTGGAGCGCAGACCTTTCCTCTGAGGAGTGTGCGTTTCTGAGATATTAGACAAAGTAAAATGATGAGAACAGGTTTACATAAATATACTTTGCGTTTATATTAAACAACCTCCAACATTTTTTTCATTTTAACAGTGCAGCTTTTAAATACATCTTTAAAAGGGCCTTGGAGAAAATGTTTTACTCAAAAACGAAACATGCAATTTTACCTTTCGGAGTCTCGGGAACTCCCAGAGGGCAGATAATTTTGCGAATGCAATATTCAGAGCGAATGCCGTATGGTCCCACATCCCGTCGCTTGATGATCTCGGTGGTGGTGATTTCAGTATCTGAGGTTTCTGTAGCAATGAGTGGGGATAGGGCTGGGTTGGTACGGTGATGAGAAGAAAAGCCCGAAAAAAAAAAAAATGGAGGAAACCCACTCCAACTTATGAAAAGTGACACCCTAATGAGACTGGGAGCAATCGTTTTGCTCTGTATCAATCTCTGAGTATGGCAGGAATAAAGATAAAAATTTAAAGTATATAGAAAACACTTGTATCAGTTTTCAACATTATATCTGGAAATTTATAAATCAAATTAAACCATACATTGAGAACAGTAGACTTTATTTTTTTCTCCCCCAGATGGAACACCATTTTTATTGTATAGTTTGAAAGGGTGGTGTTCTACCTGTACGTGTCGTGCCAACAGCAGCAGACGGTTTCACAGCCATGTCGTCCCATCTCAGACAAGCCCACAAAAGTCTCAGCATGAGGCTCACACCAGCCAGAGACTTCACCGTCTGCAGCCGGTACCTGGAGGAAGTATTAGTCATGAATAGGAGCAAGTAAACATTTCCAGATCTCCAAATTACCAATGTAATGGTTTCTGCTATTCACCAGTGCAGTAATTACTCCCTCGCAGTTACAGAAAACAAACTGCTGCACAATCATGGGACAGGAAGCACTAGATCAAAACAGACTGAGGTTGTTGGCCAAGCTGTTGTCCCTTTTTGAACATTTTCAGGAAACCAACAGAATAAGCTGCTTTCATTTTAAATAAATCACTTTGTGCACTAGTTTGGGTGTTGGAACAATATCCTTCCTAGCCAAAAAGCATTTTAAACACTTATTTCACATAGTTTACATGTTCTTTTGTTTTTTGATTTACAGTGACATGAGGTCATTTGTCAGCGAATAATTCCCAAAAGAAGACACACATTACAGACCAAAAGTTTGGACACACCTTCTAATTCAAAGAGTTTTCTTTATTTTCACTATGAAAATTGTAGATTCACACTGAAGACATAAAAACTATAAATTAACACATGTGGAATTATATAATGAACAAAAAAGTGTGAAACAACTGAAAATATGTCTTATATTCTAGGTTCTTCAAAGTAGCCACCTTTTGCTTTGATTACTGCTTCACACACTCTTCATTCTCTTGATAGTAGATAGTAGAGGTGTGTTAATTCATAGTTTTGATGCCTTCAGTGTGAATCTACAATTTTCATAGTGAAAATAAAAAAACTCTTTGAATGAGAAGGTGTGTCCAAACGTTTGGTCTGTACTGTATACCTTGTCTGGATCATTAAAGCCAATAATGCTTTTCAGATAATGAATGTAACCCTGAAACCCATCTTAAACATCTACAAAAACAAGATTATTGAGCTGCGAGTGCAAGTTGGTAGATATTTAGTTTTCCCATGAATAACCACAGGTGGAAAAATATGCAGAAGGCTGCAGGGCATGGTCGGTACACAAAGTGAACATCATGACACCTCTCTGACCAACAAATGATTCATGTCTACTGTGGGGACAGTGAGGTCTGGTCAAAATAACCAGAGGTCCCTGTGTGACACCAGACTGGGAGCTGGAGTGTCACTCTGAGCCAAAGCCACAAATTACAGACCGGAGGGAGAGGACATGCAAGATAAAACACAGGATGTGTCACTGTGACAAAAAAAGACTAAAAGCTGAATGACAAAGAAAAAATTTCACCCTTAAATATTTGTTTTGTAATACAGCAAATGTTGCCTGAAAGTGACATACGCATCATGCTTTTAAATTCTTCTTTTTCACACTTAAATCCTTCATTAAATCCTTGGGGTCTATATAAAGTGAATTTGCAATGCTTTGGGGTCTGAATTCCTCCTATTAGTAACTTCACAAGCACCTCTTTCACCCCTTTTCTGAGGTGTGTCAGCTCGTTTTAAGGATGTCTCTCTGAATCCAAACGATGCGCTTCACCCCCCCACTCCCCTCCATTCTAGTTTGATAGATGGGTTTACATCTATATAACGTTGCAGAAATGTTTTATTTACAAATTATTTCATTAAAAGATGTCAACAAGGAAAGACTTGTCCATCCAACTTTACATGTTGGAGCCAGAGTCTGACCCAGATCCAGAGGAGACTGAAGATGAGATTATTATAGTTTTAATACTAAAAACTCCTATGGTAACAAAAAGGTTTTGTTTGTGAAAAAAATCGTCTATCGGTTGATTTGTAACCACAGTAATGTTTTTCTTGTTTTCAGTCATTTTTTATATTTCCTTCTTTAGCACAACATAATGTTGACTGGAGGGGGGTATTTTGTGACGTGTTGTGATGCTGTAAGCTTCAGTTTCCAGTAGTTCCACAGTCTAATCCAGTACTTGTATATGAACTAATATCAAAAATACTAAGTGATGCTGAATTTAAGGATTAAATTCTGCAAACTTAACTGAAGGTTAGTTAATCAAATGTTAGTCAAATGAATAGCTCAGGGTGCCACAGTTACTCAAAATGGAAGGGGAAAACACTGCATTATGTAAAAGAACAAGTATTAATTTCTTTTACCTTTTAAATTTGTTTATTTAGCTGCATTGAATTATAAGTTTAAAATTGATTTTAAATGAATTTTTAATATTAAATGAAATATTTAAAAAATTTAAAATAAAAAACATCACCTGCGGGCCCAGTTTTATTGCCCTGCTGTAGGCTCACTCTTTATGCTCTAATCCCTCTTTTTTATTTAAAATCACTCCTTTTCATTTGTTTATTTACAGCTGTAACCTATATAAAAACAAAAAAAATAGTTTCTACAAAACACAACACATTTTATTGTTTAGATTATAACTAACAGAGACCAAAATATATTAGAATAAATGCAAGTCAAATTGTGAAATAATTGTTGTATCAGTTTAAAACAAGACATCTAATCAGAACTGAAACCAAAAATCTTTAGAAAACACAAACATGTTCTTTTTCATTAGGTACAGCTTTGATTTCTGTTTATCTGATCTAAAATATCATGAAAACACATTAAATATTTCAAAAAATATTAGCCATTATTGTATTAAATATTAGCTCTTGACCTATGGTACAATACATTTTTATTTAAATTGAACATTTTTGTTTCATTAAAATATTATCAAAAATTTTATTTGATTGTGGTTTATTAAAAAAATTGCTACGTCCATCTTTGTCTCAACCTTTAGCTTTTTATTTGATGTGACAAGGATGTTTTTGAGTATTTGAAACGGCTTGACATGTTACAAAAAATAAATACTGCTAATTATGTTCAAACAAGAAAGAAGATTGTGAATTTACCTCCAAGTGATGCCGAATGTGGGTCTGGGTGACGGATACGGCCAGATATCCTGAGCAGGTTTGGCGTTGTAGCTAAATATAGGTACCTCTCGGAACCCGCCTCGCCTTGCCAGCACTTTTACGTCATCGTGGGGCAACACGAAAATACTCCTCCGGCTGCTCTTGGTGACAAACTTGCGGTAAGAAGGAAGAGCTGTGTCGGAGCGCGTTTTCTTTGTGCGAGAGAATTTGAGAAGTCGCACGCGTCCCTTTGACGATGAAGAGTCTTCCTGGCTCACAGCGACAGAAGACATGGTAGTTGTACCACCACCGTCAGTTGTTGACTCGTAAATACAAGTCGACTGTGTTGTTTTCTGTTCCTCCGTCACTACTTCACTCTGGCTGTCATCTGACTGACTATCGAGTCCAGAGGAAGAGATTTTGGTCACTGTTGCTTTGGTCATGGTAGAAAGGGCAGAGACTGCACTGCTCTCTGTCGTCACTTCAGGATGTTTCAGCTCTCCAGATGCTTTCAGCTGCACTTTCCTCATCTCAGTAGATATGACTGTCGTGGTAGTGGTGGAGGTTGTGGTTACCTGGGTAACAATGGTCTTAAACTGTTCTGTTGACCCACTGTTACTATTTTCCTCTGCAAAGTCGTCACTCAGACTGGACTCCTCTGCTGAGGGAATAGGAGAGGGAGCCATTCTTATAATCTTGACCACAGGGGTGGGTTTGGTCTCCCCAGCATTAAAAGCTGAGGTGCTGTTGTTCTGCAGAGGGCTCAGAGTAGTCGCTCCAACCGAGCCCATGTTGTTTTCAAGTCTTGTTAACTTAAGCGGAGGTTTGTAGTCCTGGTCCGACATAGTTACCCGTTCCTCTACCTCAGAGTCCAAATGTGGGTCTTTTTCTTTAATCGCTACTCTGTTATTCACAGGGGTCAAATCTCCGTTCACTAATGGTTTTTGCTGGGTGCTGTCTTTCAGTGAAACAGACAGTTTTTGTACCTCAACTTTACCAATGCTGTTCAGCTTGGGCCTGTCTGTGAGGACACCATTGTTTAAGTTCATTACAGAGTTACTCACTATGCTTTCACTTTCCAAACCATCATTACCATTTACCTGAGGCAGAGGAGAAACTGGCTTGGAAGTGCCATCAGATACAGTTCCATTGTGTGCAATGCTCTGCATGCTGTCTCGGTTCTCCTCTGGCCCTAAGCCATTCTTCTCTGTGTCAGAATGCACAGAGCTTACACTTTCTGCATTTTGCTCAATGGGTTTAAAATGAGATGTGCTTGGACTGGTTTTTTGGTCAACAATACCACAAAGCGTCCTTAAAGAGTCTGTGTTTTCAGTGTGTTCAGCCTTGGTTACATTTGATGCAACGCAGACTGTTTGTTGCTCTAAGGAGCTCTGAATCCCCCCACCTTCTGCCTCTTTCACATCACCCTCTTGTCCCAAACATTCTGCACTGGTTTCCTTTGGCCCTGTAGTCCTTTCCTCCATTTCTTGGTGCATGGATGTGGTCTGATTTAGCTGTGAATCTGAATTTTCACCTGTACCCGTGTTGCAAGTGTCTTTGAGTGTTGAATATGAAACAGGGGAAGGAGGAGTGTTGGAGAGCTCCGCTGCACTCTCCGATTCCTCTAGTCCCCCAGCTTCTCTTGAAGATGGTATTGTGGAGGATTTCTCCACGTTCACAGCTTCCCCCGGTGTGCAAGGAGTCTGAGTGAGAGTGTGGGGCCTGAGCGGCGACCGCGGACGAACTGGGGTGCCCAAAGACGAGGCTGTGTAGGATGGAACTAGTGTAGACACCAGAGGTTTGGATGCAGGAAGCTGCTGTCTTTGCCTCTCTTCAATCATATGTTGCTTGACTCGGCGCTCCAGCAGGCTGTCCAGCTTGGAGGTCTTCACCTTCTTCCTGTAGGCAACGCGAGTAAGGAAGCCCTTGCTGACGTCCACAACATCGTAGTTGAAAGGTCGCAAAGAGCCATCCGCTTTAAGAGAAACGTTGTTCTCGTCAATATTGAATCCTGGAGAAAAAAATATAAATTTTGACTCACATTAATGTGGAATTATTTTGTTATTTAAGGACATTTAGTTAGACGAATGATAAAACATTTAGAGCAACAGACTATTTTAACTACACATACAGAAATATTAATATAAAAATTTTTTCTATATTATTGTCCTTTTTAGGTATTTAACATAGTACTGAGTAGCATTCATAAAAAAATTAAATGTTATGTCATACCCTGCTTTTCTTTTGAATCCACTTCCATATTTGCAGGAGACTCATCTGCAGACGGTGACTCTGTCTTAGTCTCTTTATCATCCTTTTCTACTTTCATGTTTTCCTCAATCTTCTCTGTAGAGTCCAGCTCTTGAGCAGATGGTTTAGAAAGACACGTGGAGTTTGGATCTTTTGCTGCGCTGTTTAGTGCAGCACTGTCCTGAGACTCTGATGCAATTACACTGGGCCGTCGGCTCAGGTCCAGCAGGGAACATTTCTTGCCCAGTTTAGCATCTATAGAAAAAGAGAAATAGAGAACTTTTAATTTTTTTTTAAAATGAACATAACTAATTTACCAGCTCCAGCCATTTGCGATAAAATTCCAAAACGTTGAAATCCTGAGCAGGATTTGAAAGATGACCGATCAAAAATAGGAAAAACAGTATCCTGAGAGAGATTTCCTTAGTTAATGTCAAAATAATTAAAATCTTTTCAAAGTTATAAATCTATAAATCTTGCCATGGATTTTTTTTGTTGATTTTTGGAATTGCTAAAAAAATTAAAAGACAGTGCTTCATATAATCAAAGACTTTTGTTCTAGACCTTCAAGTTCTTTGCGGTAGTTGGCATTGGTGTTGCCAGGAAGCTTGGGTACAAAGCGTGGTACGTAGGTCTTACTGATCCAACTCCAGCCTCCGTAACCTGTAACACGATACTCCTCTCCTTTCTGCTTCCACACCTTTATTTGGGACAAGATGTGGAAAAAGAACAACACACACACAAAAGATCAACACTGCAATAGAAAATATTAACAAAAATCCTGGTATTATAAACCCTTGCCTTCGCAAAATGCCTACATGTTTCCTGCTCCAATGGCTAATTCTCAACTCATTTCAGTTTTGTTGTAGATAAAATGAGTTATTACTACTTACACCTTAATACCTAATATGTTAAGTTATAGATGCTGGTGTTGATATTGCTTAAAAAATCTAATTTATGGTACAAATGGGCAAGGTTCTAAAAAAAGCAGTAAGAGAAACAGAACCTACCTGGTGCTTGATTGGAAATGTGTATTTGACCCAAGTTGCCTGTTGCATCGTCTCCTCTTCTTCCAGCTTCTTTTCTCTCTTCTTCACTTTCTCTTTCTCTTCACGCTCTATAGATGTCATGCGATTTAACCTAAACATAGATTTTTCTTTAGAAATTCTCATCAAAAAGGGAAATCTAAGAGTAGTCTGATTTGTAAAAAATACCAATTATGACCAATTATTTATGGAATAGATAAAATATGAGACAGTATTGAAGGATAATGTCAGTTTTTCTCATTACAACATGAAAACAAGCTTGTTGGACAAAGTGTACAAACACTTAGATGAAACAACTGTTTAGTACCTCCATAATTATATTTTACTGTTGTTTTCATTTGTTCTTAAAAACAGCCAAGACAAACCAAATGTCCTGCCTTTTCAAACAAGTTTCTGAAACATTTCTTTCTCACTTGTTTTAATGGTTAAAATTCACACACACTCATAAATTCTGGTTTTAACCTTGTAAAATCTCAAACAATCACCTCTTTAAAAAGCGTTCGAGGTGCTGAAGCAGTGGTTGCAGCAGAGGTGGGTGGTGCTGGGCCGGTTCTGGACCTGAATTCCAAACATTTTGCCTGACATCTAGGGTGGGTTGCCTGAGCTGATCTGGTTGAGATTAGCTCAAACTTATCGGAGCACATGTTCTTATGAATCTGCACTGATCACTTGCTTAGATGTGAAGTATCTTAATATTTTGCTTTTAAACTTAAGTTTGAGCTTAATTTGGGTGCATTTTTCAAAATCTCTGAGCACATCTAGAGATATCAAATAACTAACATGTAGATTTTTGGTCTGTGGGAGGAAACCAGAGTACCTGGAAAAAAAGCCCCACACATGCATGGAGAGAACATGCAAACCCACTAAAGCCCCAGACCAGGAGGAGATCCTTTTTTGGCTAAAATCTGTTACAAAATTTAATAAATAAAATATACATTATTTTTGTTTTGATAACTGTTTTTTTTTTATTCTCCACAAAAAAGCTAAATCATTTGAGAGCCGTAGTTCCTTTTTTTTGTTTTCAAACACCGTTTTCCACTTTTAAAAATTAGAGTTTAATACAAATACAGCTTGTAAACAGTACACATGCATGTTTGTATTTTTATCCTTATTAGGATCGTGTATCGACTTCCATTTAAACCCAAAACCTAATCTCTAAACCAAAAATGCCATTCTACTTTATTAGGACTGGTTTTTGGTTCCCAAAAGGACTACTGGTCCTGACAATGTGTTTATACCAGAAACGGTCCTAAAAGGTAAGAAAAACCATGTTATACAAACTTTTGCTTTTCTATCCTCATGGGGGACTTTGCATTGACTGCCATTCATTTACTGGGCATTTCTACAGCCTAAACCTAACCACCCCAGTACATACCTAACCCAAAACCTAACCTAAACTCAATGGGCTCTATGCCACGGACTTCCGTTCTAGCACTTCCGCATTTTTTAGCCACCAACGAGACTTCCGGTT
>JARVJO010000111.1:12135651-12145740 GCA_031762555.1 Cynodonichthys magdalenae | reverse complement strand
TATGACCCGGAAGGGGCGTTCATGGCTTAAATTTTGACGGAAGTACGTCATCAATGGCTGTGGCATAGAGCCCATTCATACTAGTCCTCCTAACCCTAACCCACCAACAGTATTTACCCCGATGGGGACCGGCTTTTTGTCCCCATAAGGGCAGTGGGTCTTCACAAGGCTGTGTGTACCGGGAAAATTGTCAAACATCATCTCCACTAGGTAACAAAACCATGTATACACACACACACACTTAAACATGCAGTATTTTTCTACCTTGTATGACCGAGTGAGTCTTTCCAGACGGGCAGCAGAGCCACAGGTTTGATGGCACACTCCAGGATGGCCAAGGCCAGAGCAAACTCTCTGGCTTTACTGCACATCTGAACTGCTTTAATCCAATTGGTCCTACAAAAAAAAAAGAAAAAAAAAGAAAGTATTTTAAACTGTATTTACATGGTTTTAAGCTTTCAACTGGATTACTGGTAAGTTTGGATTTTATTTTTGATATAATTACCACAGCACAGCCTGTGCTTACAAGAGATAACTAAAACACTCATTTTTATCTGTTGTTACAAATTAAAGAACTGAACACATTGCAGAAACACATGCAGAAAATTAAAACCAGCTAGGTACAGAGCTTAAAAAAAAACTTTGATGCCCTAGTTCTCTGCTCTCTTTATACCTGTGTGAGACCCAGTTAGGGTGCATAAACGGTGCTGGAACATTGTTCTCAAGCTGGATGATGGTGAGTCTCAATGTGGAGATGGTCAGAACCTTAGAGCCGTGAATAGACCCATTCCATTTAAACTCTCCCGCTGTCGTCATGCAGAATTTGTGGGAGAGATGTCGCCTCTTGTCGTGGTCCTAACAAAAAAGAAAGAAAGAAGAAATGCAGATTTTAGTCAGAAATCTGATTTAACCATCTAAAAATTAAAAAGGTTAGAAATCTGTTCTTCTATAAAGCTACACATAAAATGTCAAGCCTGTCGAACACAAGTTTCAATGATTTCTTAGAATTTAAATAGTGTTTTTATGTACTTGTATGTCTTGACAAAAATGATCAAACCATAAAACATTTTGGAGAAAATGGAAAAGTCTTGAGCGGTCTTTCAAGGGGTATTTTGCGACACGTGATAATTATTGGTAAAAATTAATCCTGCTACTTACCTCTCTGTGCTGGTGCTTGTTGAGGGCCAAAAGATTGGCGCTGAACTGGTTATGGTAGACACGGTACTTGCCCTCCTGACCAAGCTTAAAGTACTGGCTGAGGGTCCCCTTCATCACCACCTCCTTGCTGCTGCGTGTGCTGACTCGGGTGATGTCGCCTTGTGCATTTACAACCAGGACCTACAGAAGTAATCACATCAATAAATCTGAACTTCATTCTGAATGAAATCTGGATACATTGTCCTTAATAATTCTGTAATCTGCAAATGAGCTATATTTACTACTGCATGATTGTTCAACCAAATATTTTCAGTTTGGCTCTATGTTGTGTGTTTTTAATATAATGTTTGAGGAGAATATTGTTCTTTCATTCCTCACCTCTTTGCCCTCCTTGAAGCCCCTGTTGGCTTCATGAACAGCAGCTGCAACCTGTTGGTTTTTCAGCTGACTCAGCTTGCTGTCTGGGTTTCTCAGCCGGGTCACCATGCGAGTGGCTGAAGACTTCTTGCTGCTGAGATTTGTCATTTCCCCACTGGTCGAGTCTTTACTGTCCCCTGAAAGTGAAATGACCAGTTCAGTAAAAAAACAAACAAATAAAAACAATAAAGGTAGGTTTTTTCAAGTGAAAACAAACTTTGATTTCAAAAACAAACATAAGGACCTGCGTCATCGAAGCTTGCCAAAGACGACTGAGAGGACCTGTCTGCTAAGTCTGGGGGCTCGGGAACCCTGGGTGGGACACCGGTTCCTAAGCTGCTATTACTGTTCTCCTCAGAGGGATGGCTCAGGGTGGGGACGCCATCTCCGCAAACAGGGACCGAAACTGATGATAGGTTTTCTGCCAAAACATTCAGAGAATGAGCATTAATACCGCTGTTCATCAGAAGAAGAAGGTCTGCATGTTTTGTCCTGATGTATCTCAGTAATCCAGGTAAAAAAAACGAAAGGAAAAAATAAGTAGGTCCTCTGGACGGGTTCTTCTTTAATGAAACATTTCGTCTCTCCTTCAAGAGACTTCTTCAGTCTGAGGAGTTTCAGGTGAACTCAGCTCCCCGGCACAAACAGAGTAACAGTGTCAGGAGGACTGTGATCAGTTATACATCGGGGAAACAAAACAGCCACTGTTCAAAAGAATGAGCCAGCACAGACGAGCAACTTCATCTGGCCAGGACTCTGCAGTTTATACTCATCTACAGGCCAGCAGTGATGTCCTCATCCTTGATAGAGATAAACATTAGTTTGAGAGGAGAAGAGGAGTAAAGGAAGACATTTTTGTGAAGAAAAATTGTCCATCGTTGAACAGGGGTGGAGGCCTTCATGTCCAGTTGTCCCCCTCCTACAATGCTGTTATTGCAAGTATGATTCAGCCCCGTGAGCAAAATGTGTGAATCAGGGCCCTAACGATAGTCAGGTAATGGGGCACATGATCCTCTATGAACAATAAAGCCAATCAAGAGACTAACGACCTATTGTTGGGCTGGTGGTCCTCTTTTGCATGTGACCAACCTGTTTGTCCACCATGTGAAGGCAGTGCTTATAAGGCTGAGTTCACCTGAAACTCCTCACACTGAAGAAGTCTCTTGGAGGAGAGACAAAACGTTTCATTAAAGAAGAACCCGTCCAGAGGACCTACTTATTTTTTCCTTTTGGTCTGCATGTTTTATTAGTGCTGAAGTTATAAAAGCAACATTTTCCCTGAACTGCTTTAACCAGTAAGACATGAGCACAGAGCAAAGTGACAGAACTTATAAACCATAAAAAAGTAAAACCTGGGGCTTGAGAGAAAAAAAAAAAAACACTCTTGCATTGGTAAATAAAATCAGTATGACTGTGACTCCCTCTGCTGATAGGTCATGAGTAATGCATGCAACACATAGAACAGGTCATTTTACAGGAAATGTAGCAAAACAAAAAAGGTTGTGCACATTTGATCACACTAAACAAAACATTTTTACTAAGATGAATAATATCTGATCAAAGATGTCATAAGGAGCCACGTAAATACTTTTTGTAAATGATGTTTGGAGTCCAGGTTTGCCTCTGAACATTTAGAGACGAGTAAAAAAAGAACTCTACTAATCCTCAATGGGGAAATTAATTCTCTTCATTTTTCCCCATCATTTTTTCCCATCGCGTATGTGAACACAGACCAAGGAGCAGCTGGGGGTGCGGGCCCAGATTGAGGCAAACAAGGTTTTCCCACCCACATTTTTATTGTCCGTCTGGGGAGTTGAACCAGCGACCTTCCAATCACCATCACAACAGAGACACCCTCTCACTGTGCTAACATGTGCTCTCAGAGTACATCAATCAGTACAGTGATAAAAGAGGTGTGAAAATACTTATTATCCTCCTTATTCCTTGGGGTGCTACTGTGGAAATGACCACTTCCTGTCAAAAACATCAGAAGTATCACTAAGATTTGCTGACCAAGGTAGCGGTGTGATGCGGAAGCTCTGTGTAGTTTTCTTGGCATCTGAAAATCCATTTCCTCAAAGGCATTTATTATTATAAAGAGGACTGGACTGAGAAGTGGTATTAGGAGCTCAGCAGACACGGTTTCACAGAGTGTTTGATAGTTGCTGCTGCCAATAGCCTGCATAAGTCGCGGGGCGGGCCGGGGGTTGGGGAGGTGTGCTCTGTCTGTGATGAGGAAGCTTGGCTTGGAGACACAGTCCAGAGGATGATATTTTACCAAAAGGCGGTTCTAGGCCCAACCGGTCGTTTTTGCTCTCCTGCCTGGCTGCCTCAGGACAGCACAGAATTTCTCAAACATGCATGAATGAGTCAAACCAAGACTCTGACGTATTTAAGAGACATAATTTTCGAATCTTACTCTAAATTTTAGATTATAGCTGTTAGAGTGTACCACGTTTTCCTTATTTTTGTAAAGAAATTAGGTCAGAGCTAACAACAAATGCTTCAGTCAGAGTGGTTTTGGCTGGGCTTTATGTCTGCTTTAAAATAATTTGTGTCCAATTTCTTTTAACAAAACACGACTGGTCTTATTACTGTGTAGGTTCTGATACGCCTCTGAGCTTTTTAGGTTGTTTATCGCTTCACCGTCTAACGCAATTGAGTCAATGTAGTAGCTAAATATGCTTTCTATATGTAATCCGCAGCCACTTCTTCCGGTCGCCCTCCTTCCAATCCCTGTACAGCAGCGGGCAGCGGTATAATTATACTGTCCCGTTTAAGCCCCGTCAGGCGGTGTTCCCACAGGTTTAAATCCATATAGCTTGCATAAACTGTAGCCCCTTTCATAAGACAGCTCCGTCCGGGTCTGATGCGTGTTCTGTCCTCCCCAGAGCATTCAGAAAAAACACGAAGGCGGAGAGGCGAGTAAAATTAGCCTGCCTCTGATGCACCCCTGATTCGCGAGTTAAGGTAGTATTAGAGGCGGGTTCGAGCGCGACTCACCCACTTCTAAAAAAGCAACCTGCGGATCCACGTTCAGAAAATGATAATGAGCTGATGAAATCAGTGAGTGACCGCAGGATCTAACAAACAGATTTATTACAGAGGGAATATTAAAAATGACACGAAACAGCTACTTTGTAGTTGGTTTAAAAAAAATGCTGAGCCACAGATTCGCTATAATGAGCTGATTTCCTTCCTGTTTTTTTCTTTCTGATATGACGCAGAGTCAGTGAGCGGTGGAGGATTAATATACAGATTTATTACCAACGGAATATTAAAAATGACTCAGAACAGCAACTGTGTAGCTAAATTAAAAAACATTTAACCACAAAATCGGTAGAATTAGTTGCTTCAGTTTGTGTATGTGTGTGTGCGTGTGCATTAAGGAAAACGTAAGTGCGGCTGGACAAATGACACAGAACAGCAACTTTGCGGTGAGTTAAAAAAAAAAATTGAGCCACAGGTTCGCTATAATGAGCGGATTTTGTTCTTTATCTATTTTTTCTTAATACGACGCAAAGCCAGTGAGCGGCGGAGGATTAATCTACAGATTTTACAGAGAGAATATTAAAAGTGACACAAAACAGCAACTTTTTAGTTAGTTTCAACATATTAAACCGCCACAGAATCACTAAAGTAAGTTAATTTAGTTTGTTTTGTTTGATGCGAGGCAGCAGACGTCTGTCCCACAATAAATACGTCGCTCCACTTCAGCCCAGCTGAGTTCTGCTCCACGCTGCTGCTTCATTTATGAACGCGTTCATGTGAGCAGGCCCTGCCCGTCTTCACCTGTGATCTTATGAATGACCCGGGGGGGATTAAAGCCGTACAGGTCTGTGTGGCGATTACGCGGATTTGACTTATGAAAGAGGCTTGTATTAGCTTGTATATAAACAAATGTAGGTTCTGGTTTAAGACAAAAATTGCGCCTATTATTCCAGCAAGGCATCATGGGGGCTAGTAATATGGTGGTGTAGAATAAAAAAATGCGATGTTCAAAAATGGTATGTCTGAATAAATGCAGGAATCCACTGGATTTACTCTGAAAAGCTTTATTCTCGTCTCTGACTCCAATCAATTTTAGCACAGCACAGTCCTCAGCTCAAGACCTTGAGTCAAACTAAAAACAAAACATCCCAGTCTGTCCAGACTTGATCTGAACAGAGACTTTGCAAAAAACCTCTCTCCTACTCAAAAACATCAACATTATAACCTCTTTAGTCTCTTCCTGGTTACACCCCTGAAGGTAGTAACCTTTACGTTAGACGTAGAACGTAACTAACTTTTGTTTATAGACAGAAAGAACATTGACAACACAGAGAACAACTCTGACTGTTTTATACTTACTGCTGCAATGAACAGAAAGTGTAAAATATTAAACTGCATCAAACATTCAGTTGATCAATTACAAAATTTATTTTAGTGGATAGAGATCAAACTACAGTCAAGTACGTCTTTATTTAAAAAGAACCTGACTCTTATTACAGTTGTATCTGTGCCGCTGCATACTCTTAGCTAGTCATTTTGCAGGTAAAGTTTACATTTATTTCCTCCTCTGCACATAAACATATAGAGAGAAGAACTCATGAGGCTCGGGGAAAAAAACTAAAAAACAAACACACAGAAAGTTTAAATCTGGTGTTCCAATTTAAGAAACCCACAGCTGGGTGGTCCCTTAAGGTGTCAGTCAGCACTACCCAAGCCCACCTTTTCAGGAGCCGGAATTATCATTTCTGTCATTACCTCGCTTGGAGGTAAGGAGGTGGGGATTTTTAGCCCCCCCCCCCAAAAAACAATTTGGACAATTAAACACAACAAATAAAACTGGAGCTACAAATAAAAAAAAAAACAGGCTGAGAATTAAATGACTCCAAGCAGAGATAGAATCTTTTTGAAATAGAGCAGTTTGTTAAACTTACAGACTATGAAGCAAAAAAAAGATTCCAGGATGATTATTATGTAAAGTTTTATCCATAAATGTACCTTCGGTTTTGTTGGACACCTCCATGCTGGAACATCTTTCTGACCGACCCTCTGCAGTGGAACTTATGGGCTTTGAACTCACAGTGGTCAAATCTGGGCTTACAGTTGAGGTTTGTGTTGGAGAAGGTGTTTGTGGCGGTGCAGGTTTGTCTGAGATGCTGCTGTCGTCCTGGTCAGCTTTACTGACTATAAAACAGCATCACTAGTGTGAAACTCGTACGTAACCAATTAGTTTGAAGAAAATAAAAACAAAGATGGCTTCTTTTATAATTTTTGTCCTGTCCTTTGCTTTATGGTAACAATTAGGTAAAAATAGCATTTCTTTTAAAATATAAAACATAATTACCTTTACACGTGGCACCATCTGTTTTCTCTTGTACGACCACTTCTGTTGTTCCTGGTTCTTCCTTTATCTGGTCTTTGACCCCTCCGTCACGTTGCTCCTCAGAATTTAGCTTGGTTGCTTCTTCATCTTCCTCCTTCACCTTCTCCAGCCGTGCTTTCTGGGCCTCCTCAGCAGCTCGTCTCTTCACCTCCTCCAGCTCCTCTTCCTTCTTAGCACGAAGTCGGTCCAGGATCTCCTCTGATTGTGGAAGAAGCAGAGGACATGCAATTGTTGTAAGAACAAAACGAATTTGGAGGTAAACCCAGAAAAAACTACTTTAAACTTTTTATTTGTTTTCTGAACATTTAAGAAAAAACAAATACTAAAAAAAATATAAATGACAAACAAATCAGCTTTTATTGTTGAGTGAAAGATAAAGGTGTTTTTATCTTAGTGGTAAAAAAATTGATGACAGGTTTTTTCTGTTTTATACATTCTATATATTAAATGAACTGTTGTGTTAGACTTCATACTAAATAATTTGAGTTCCTTGTGACTTCTTTCAAAAAGAAAGTATTTAATTTGGAATAATCAACAGATCAGTACACTAAAAAGAAGGTAATTAGTTTTATTACCAAAGACACAAAAAACAACTTGTTACATTAAATTTTTACTTCTACTCCATAAAATGATTCTGATTCTAACGGTTTTAGCATCTTTTAGGAGTTAAATGAATTTCTAACAAATAAAAAAAGACTTGACTGTCAAAAAAATCCACTTCTTTTGTCAGCTTACACATTTGTCCATTTTTGTTGTTGTTTTAATGTGATTGCTACATCCATCCATCCATCCATCCATCCATTATCTGTACCCGTTTCTTCCTTTAAGGGTCATGGGGGTCACTGGTGCCCATATCCAGCCATCACAGTGCGAGGGGCAGGGTACACCCTGGACAGGTCGCAAGTCCATCACAGGGCCACATATATACACTCTTATTTACCGTACTTCTTGTGATGTAGGGTAGCAAATAATGTCCAGAATTAAAGGAAAACAAAACACGGAAGCAAAGGAATGAAAATAATAATAATATTCCAGTTTTAAAACATTGTTTACATTGTCTGCTTAAGAGGAAAAAATGGTTTAAACCTGTTTTGAAAAAGCACCTTTAACTTATCTACACACATCTGATCCTTGTTAAAGTGTTAGTTTCCACTACTGCTGTGGCATGGTGGAGAACAGCACCATGTAAACTCCAGTGGTATTTTAGTAAATGTAATTCTTACAAACATTCACTTCAAAAGAAACCACATTTTATAAGAAAGATGAGCTGATGAATTGTACAACATACAAGGTTGTAGTGAGATGAGACTGAAGCATCAAGTGTATGAACTGGGTCCAACTGAGACCAGAATAAGGTTTCATCTTAGTCGAGTTGATTTGTATTGGTAAGCTAACTATGATTGGGTGGCATTCATGACTGCTCGCAAGAAAGCAAGCAAAGGTATAAAAAGGTAAAAAGGATAACTAGAGAATTAGTATTTTCAGCAAAAATGCATGAATGCTTAACGCTGAAAGATTTTTGTAGAAAAAATATGTACAGTAATTCTGCGATTTGTTGTAAAACAAACTGAAATTAGCAGAAAAGTAGCTAAAAAGTAACTGAAAAAGCTGAATCTAGCACAAAGTAGCAGCAAGAATACGCTTTCTGAGTTAAGCAATAAAAAGCTGAAATTATCATGAAAAAGTGAAATTAACTGAAAAAAGTTTAAGCAGCTGAAATAACTAAAATGTACAGTAGCTTAAATTGCAGAAAACAGCTGAAAGAAGCATAAAAAGCTTAAATAGCCGGAATGTCCTGGAGGAGCTGAACGTTTCAATACATGAAATAGCGAAAAATACTGCGAAATGAGATGTGTGCTGAAAAAACGTGGAAGAAAAATGGATCATCTCAATGATCCCTTATATGAAACAGATCTTTATCCACCGTCAGCAACAAATAAACTCAATCGCAGAAGAAATTCAGTTTTCCAGAAGTCATAAAAAAAAGTTACTTACCATTTGCAGCAGTGAGGAAACATTTGTTGCTGCCACGAGCCTTGTTCGTTAGATCCTCAGTAATATCCATATGAGTGTGCACCTCATCCCTGATCTCCTCGAGGGCGGCATAAAGGTCAGCCTCCCAGAACTCTTTATCCAAGCGCTCTATCAGCTCAGCTAGCTGGACCTGGAAAACATGACAGTTTATGAAGCTTTTAATAGATTCAGACCTACTCCATTACTATCAATGTTATAACAAGCTCAGTTGCTCAGCAAATAAAATAAATCTTAGCAGGAGAAAATACCCGTTCTCATTTACCTTGGTGCTGTAGTACCAGATGGTTTTATCCTCCTGCTCACCTTCCTCCTCACTGTCGGTGAGAGATAACAGCGAGAAAACATAAGGGACAAACAAAAAAGGAGCAACTAAAACAGGAAAATTCTGTCTTTTTTAGTTCTTTGTCTGCTATATGCTGTAAGTAGTTTATTCTCCTACTTCCAGCTGTTCCCTCTTCAAGGCTCACCACAGCAAGTCATCCTCCTCCATATCAATCTGTCTTCACTCCAACTACCTCCATGTCCTCTCTAACTGCATCCATTTCACCTTC
Source organism: Cynodonichthys magdalenae (assembly GCA_031762555.1). Classification (NCBI taxonomy): domain Eukaryota; kingdom Metazoa; phylum Chordata; class Actinopteri; order Cyprinodontiformes; family Rivulidae; genus Cynodonichthys; species Cynodonichthys magdalenae. Next base: position 12,136,209 of record JARVJO010000111.1, on the reverse strand, counting down.
AGAAAAGAAGTCCAGTTGTTTTGTTTTAAACTTTTTTTTGATTGCATCCATATATTTACTAAAGGCCCCCATTCACTCAGGCATATTTCACTCTGCGGTGGTCCGCAAGGACTGGAAGCGGACGTCTGCTGGACAGGTCTGCGCAAAAATCACTTTTTTACGTCCGCAACCTCTCTCAATAAACTGCCCGGAGAGTTCACATCGAACTGTTTTGGATGCAACACCAAGCAGATAAAGTTGAAAATCTGCATTATTTTTAGATGAAATGGAGAAAGAGCATCTCACAGAGGAGATTAGAAAGCATAGATACTTTATGATACAGCAATGAAGGAATTTACTGACTTTCAGAGAGCAACACATTTGTGAGAAGAAATATATATATTTTTTTTTGAAAGAAGAAAAGGGAAAAGAGAGCGAAAGAAACAAAAAAATTATAATAAAAATGAAAAAAGTAAATAAATAAATAGAAAATGAAAAATTCATGTATACATCAAGAAGTCACAAGCCAACAGACCCGACATCCGTTTGCACACCTGCAAAAACTGAATGAACCAAAAA
>JARVJO010000111.1:12118963-12135551 GCA_031762555.1 Cynodonichthys magdalenae | reverse complement strand
GAGAGCCCCACCAGCAACTACACGCAGTAGCCCCCCGGGGCCAGCGGCAACGAACTCACAGGTCCCGCCGGCACCCGGGAAGAAATACCTCAGAACCTGGGTGAAGTAAGTTATTTCCATTTGTTGCTTATAAGTTGAAATGCAAGCTCTCTCGTCCTCTTCGTCCTTGACATTATGACTGAAATTGCAAAAAATTACGGAATCTGTCAGTTTGCTTGACTATGAAATCTCAAACATCTGCGGACAATATGCGTGGAGGCCGCGCGGCACACAAACTGCACACAGTATGCCCGAGTATGTGGGAGCCTTTTTCTGGGCAGCTGTATTTCTAACATCCTTCTACCAATATACCCTCTGTCCATCCTCTGGACACGTCCAAACAATTTCAGTCTGGTCTCTCTAACTTTATTTCCAAGTTGTTCAACCTATGCTGTACCTCACAAGATCTTACTCCTTATCTTTTTATTAAGCTTTATTTATATTATCCATCCATGTCACTCCCAAGGAGAACCTCAACAAATAATTTTTAGGGGTGCACCGATAAATCGCCCAATGAGACACCAATCTTATCCAACTCTGCAAGAGTCTGAAAATTAGCCACTCTCATCTTTTGCTCTGCTGTGAGCGCTACCTCATGTCCAGTTAAAACAAGTTTGTATTGTTTCAAGGTTCAATGTTTCAATAAAATAAGATTGCAATACTCCTTTAATGTTCCAATCTTATAACACCTGACAGTGTCAGTTATTAAAAAATAAATTGGTACTGGCCAAAATTGGAATCGGCAGGTCAGGCTTTTTAGAGACCAGTGATCAGCCAAAAAATTACAATCAGTGCCCCTCGAGTCCAAACCACAGCAGTCTGCTCTAATTTTCTTTCCCAGTTGTTCAACCTGTGCTGTACCTCTGATCTCATTCCTAATCTTTTAATTTACCTTCATTATCCATTGTTATTACCATCATCCATCATTGTCACTCACCAAATTATTTTTATTTTAACGCCAAACTTTGAAAGGTCCTAAAGTGAGGATTTGTTTTTGAGGCTACTTTGATGTTTAAAGACCGTGTAAAGTGAAATGTGACATTTTCTTCTTTAAACATTATAAATGTCATAAATAGATTGCTGTAAATGAGTAAAAGTTCTCACAATTATATAGATTTGAATTGTGGAGATATAATTGAATTTGTGTAATAACATTTCTGTGTTTCAGAATTTTTTGGGCATGTCTTAAAGTGCAGCCCCGTGAAGTCACGCAGCTTCAGTGAAACCCCGCCCCCTGTTGGTGGCTAGGCTATCCTAGTCAGCAACACATTTTGCTAACCTCCATGTAATTAAAAAAAATTACCATTCTGATGCAGGCTGTGAAGACTGAAGACGATCTTCATACTGGTCAGTGTCTGACTCGGAGTCACAGTCTGGCTCCTGTGGTTCAAAGGAGTAGGGCTTCAGAACTCCAATTAGTCTGCCAGCCTTGTGAACATTGTTTCCTAGGTTACAGGACTGTTCAGCGTGTGGGCGTGGTTTCAGTGCCTCCAGCTGACACGCCCCCAGCATTCCACACCACAGCTAAGTGATGTTTTTTCATTACTTTTAACACATAATTTTATAAGTTTAACAGTATTTATAATCATTCAAATTTGGCTGGGTGATTAATAACATATTTCTGTGGTGTGACAAACTCAGAACACACACTTATTTTTACTTTACACGGTCTTTAACATTAAGAAATGGTGAGCTCTACGATCATTGAGTACTGCATGTAATGTAGTTTACCACCATTGAATGTTACAATACAGGTTAGTTCAACTTTGGCAGAAGCAGTTTAGACATAGGTCTTTTAGCGGAACTACAGACACATGTCAAATAAAGCAAAAGTGTGAAGAATGAAGAAATTATGCTTCTAGGAAGCTGTGCCAAACAGTGTCCATGTTTCCATTTAACTGTCCAGCAAGTTTAGGGGAAAGATTCCCAGAGGTGTCAAAAGTATTCACATTTATTACTATGGTAAAAGTATAGATAGTAAAGGTTTAAAACTACTTTTTTAAAAGTAGAAGTACTGACTCAAGCTTTTTACTCAAGTAAAAGTATAAAAGTACTAGTTGTAAAACTACTTAATAGTTTTTTTCCCACTTTTACTTTTATACTTTAAGGACCAAAGCTTAGGCCGCACCACAGGGATCTATAGTGCACAACCACTACCCAAAAAAGCCTTGTTCTCAAGCCTAACCGTATTAAAATATTGACCAGGTCATCAATGAGGGTTAATTCTCAACTGGATTACGTGGTAAAATAAAGGCTTATATAATGTTGAGAAAATTGGGCCCGACCCCGGATGTTGGGAACCACTGGCCTAGTCTAGTGCATCTGTGTGGTAAACTCAGATAAATAGGAAATATTTCATCTTCTGTTGGGAATGTGACATTTTGACACCCCATGACATCATTGTTTGCATATTTGTTAATGAAATCTCATTTAAATTGAAGAGCTAATCATTACAAATCTGCTGATACCTTGTTTTGAAAAATTGGTTTGTTTATAGCAAAGTTATTGGCAGTTAAGTTTCCTGTAAACCCCTACATTTGATGGTCACAATGGAAAAGGGGTGTGGTCAAAAAAGGTCTGTGGGGCAGTGAGACCCAACTTTTTTCTGTTAACATGCATTTTCTGAAAGAGTGGACCCTAAGCTACATGAACATACCAGAGAAGTTCAGTAGTGAGGGGTGCACAGTGAGCCATCCTAGCCCATGAACTAAGAGAGAACAGGCAAACTCTACTCAGAAAGGGCCTCAGGCCAGGATTAGATCCAACGACCTTCCTCAGAGGCAACATCTCTCTCAACTGAGCCACAGTGCACCTCATATTCAGTATGATGACAAGGCAGAATGAAAACAAGCCAAAGTGAAATAGAACAGAAATAGCAAGACCAAGAGCAACCAAGGCCGAAACTGATGAAGTCAACATCCCTTCAGGAACTTTGACAGGTGGGACTTGGGGACTTGTTTCATAGTCTTAAAGATGCAGACATCCATAAACGACACTACATGGCTTCAGATTTACAAAACTCCTCAAATCACCGTCTTGTGTTCTATGCAGAGAGGCTTTTTTTTCCAACCCATTTTGTGTCCCTGTTAGGGACAAAGTATGAGATGTTTTTTTTTTTATCCTCACCTATCCTCATGTTGGCTTAGCACCTTTACAGCTGCAGGATCTGGGCACCTGTTCTCCCATGTTTGTTTGTATTTGTCTCTCTTTCAGATGGGTTGTTACAAACTGTATTTTGTTGTGCTTAACGATGCAATGACAAATAAACTAATCTTGAAATTCTATTAGCATTTTTAAGAAGTAAGGCGTAGAAAGTACAAATAATTGCATAAAATGTAAGAAGAAGAAGTAAAAAGTAGGTTGAAAAATAAGTACTCCATTAAAGTATAAACCACAATTTCTACTTAAGTATAGTAACAAAGTATTTGTACTTCACTACTTGACAACTCTGAAGATTCCAGAACGCTGCCAAAAGAAAGCACACAGGGTTATTTTTCTGTTAACTAGCTTGAAGAAATGAGTCTGAACTTTCCACAGTAAGTTGGCAGTACAGGCCACACAGCATTATTTTAACTCCTGTCACCAAACCAAACTTATTTGTAGATCAGTCACTTCCACCACATGGCAGCAGCGTCATCTTAGAGTAGCAACTAATAGCTTTGCCCTCAATTGTTGGACTGTTCTTCGTTTTTGTTATTTTTAATGAATACTCAAATTTAAGTGGGTGGTGAAGATGCTATAGTTGATCTGTGTACATGTGCACTGTGTAGTAGTAGTATAGGGTTAGCTCAAAGAACAGACTGTTTTAGTGATAGGTTTCTGCAGTGTGCCAGTAACACACTTGTCATTGCAGCAGATCAACTGTTTAAATCCTCAAGGCTACATTTCTGTGTCACTCTGGATTCAACCACAAATTAAGATAAAAGTCTCAGCAGTAATCGTGTTTAGAGTCTTAATACCCAAACAGAACAGGTCTAATCTAATCTTTGTCTAATATTACACTCTTTTTGTTAATGTTTACCCTTTCAACATTTTACTCAAAACGCTACAAATTAGAGGTATCAGAAAAGGGGTTTCACCACAATCTATTTATATCATAGATGCACCTGTTCTTCACTAAATACAATGGTTTTATTAGCAGCAGCTCTAGACTGGACAGCTTTTTGTTTGGCACAGTATAGCACAGAAGTGTGAAGTCTGCCTGAGGCCATATAAGAAGACTGAGTGCATGTACACTCATATTCAGTCACAATAGCTTTTTTCTTTACACCTCAGTTGTACATGTGGAGCATTATAACAAATTTGGAAAGAAAAAAACACAAGGAATATAATTTAATAAATCCTATAGAACATAGGTCATTGGTTCAGTTGGTGTCAGGACCCACTGTGGGTCCTGAAACATCAAGGTGGGGTCTTAAGGTATTTTTAAAATAAAGTAAGTTTAAAAATTATTTTTTGTCATGGTTGTTACAAAAGTGTGAGGTTAGTGTACTTAAAAATTAAGGAAAAAATGAATACTGTTACTATGCTCTTGTTTATTTGACCTGATACCAATATTTATTACCCCAAAATAGTTGGGGGCACAGGTCTCTCTGCTACTGTTATTATGTGGGTTAAAAGCTCAAAAGTTGGGGAACAATTGATTTAGGCGATTTCTACCACTTTATATAGCAGGCTGCTGCTGCTCGTTTAGCACCCATTCTCGAAGTGGAACAGCCAGATACTTTGATATGTGACCGTGTTATAGATGGAGGCTGTAAAGAACTGCACTTCTCACATAGAAAAAAATTAATAAAAAACACACATCCTGGGAGAAAATATTTCATTTTTCTGACTGCCAGAGTGAGAAGGGAGAAATGTTAAGAGACCAGATGGGCATGTTGTGTCATTCCGCCCTCTGCAGACCTCCGATCGCAGCTCCACATTAAAAAATAAAATAAAATCACCACAGTAACTGAAACTGACTAAAGACTGAACACTCTGAACTACACCCTAACATCCAAACATGTTAAATGTCACCGATCTAATTACTCAGTATTATAACTCTGCTTTTATTTGGCCTATCCACACAATATAAGAACTGCTGTATAGTTTAAAGTCTCTATTTTTGACACAATATTTACCAGAGTCTCAGATAGGCTTTGTCTTTCCGGCTACAGTGATTTAAATGGGTCGTGCTGTCGTGCATCAGGTTGTAAAGTCTCTTCATATCCATACAACATTCCTAAATATCTGAATAAATGTGTGATACACACAAAATATTTTAAATTACTAGCTAAAAAAATGTTTATCTGAACAGCAATATTTTCCCCCACAAAGAAATTGAGGCTAAAATCAGGTGACAGATGACATCACGCCGACTTCCGAGAATTTCCTGTGACTGCTCAATACCAAACTATAATGATCAAACTATGTTTGGTTTAATCAAAAGTAAGTCTCAAAACCAAATCTGTAGAGAAGGTAAAATGGCATTATTAGATGAACGAGAATATAATGGTGCATCACAACATGGTTACAAACCACTTCAGTTCTAATCTGTGATGAAGTAACTGCACTGAAAGACTGAATGTAAAGATGTGGGTGACAATTCTGAAAACTTAAACTCCAGTGACATCACACTCTTGCAACCATATGCTTCCTCTAATCTTAACATACAGCATAATGCTGCAAAACCTAAATACTGCTTATGTAACAAGCACAACAAACGATGTTTAAACAAAAAATGTGAATTGAAAGACCAAAGTGATGGAGTAAAGCAAATAAAAATGAGCAGCAAAAGACAGATGATTTTCTAATTTTTTGTTGAAATATTATTTAAATTATTTTTTATTATCAACTCTGTCTGAGCTTAGTTTAAATCTGCATAGTATGCCAAAATGTAATCTTGCCACTGCAATATGAAGATGCACAATATTTACTGCAAAACTGCTTTGACTCTAATAAATGGTAGACTATTTACAAGAACCCCGAATCCACAATTTCAATAACACTAGTATACATGTGCAATCAGGATAATTGCCATATTTAAATAAAAGCAGAGATGCAAAAGTATACAGAATTTTGTATCAATATTCAGTAATAAAATGACTTTAAGCATGTTTGCCTAGAATTGTGTGGCCCTGTTAGAAGTATTAATATCTGTAGACGTCGGTTATATTAATTAATAACACACAACAAACCAAAACTGCAAACTTACATAACAACTCTGCGATTCAGGAACCAGTATTTACGGTGGTGTCGGTCATATCCAACAGGCAGCTGACGAAGACATGGTTTGTTCTTTTGCACTTCAGGGATGCAGTCTACCACACCAGGTACCTTGTGAGCCACACACACCTCGCACTGCCACTCATCCTCTGGCACTTCCTGCAATGGAGGTTTCACACACTCCAAATGGTAAACGGCTGAGCACGTCTCGCAGCAAAGGAGGTCGCCCAGACGATGGCACACCCTGCAGTGGTCATCGTAGGCAACGACCCCTTCAGACATAAGCTCCTCCCGGGCAATATTTGTCGCTAAGAACTGGTCAACCAAAAAATGGAGGACTTTTATTTTGTTCTTTAATGGTTCGTATGGGTAATCCTCATTCTCCAGGAAAGGCAGAATATGCCGATATTCTGAGTCACTCTCACAGTATGCACGCACCACCTCCGGCCAGGTCATCCCATCCACAAAATACAGAGTGGAATTAACGGAGTCCTTCACGTCTGCGGGACCAAATGTGGTGTTGGAAGTGTCCTCCTCTCTGAGAATAGCTTTGAGCAAGGAGATGTGGGTCTCTGCCAGCAGCGTGCACTGTTCTTGGCTGGCTAGGGCCGCGCAGAAATCCTCGAAACGAAACGGGGAGAGACGCAAGACAGTGCCAAAGTTGCGCAGAACTTCATAGACAGCAGACACATTGAGGAGCTGAGAGGTAGAAACCAGGAGATCCTCGGATGACTTGGGAAGCTCCAAAGGAGGAATGTCCTTTCCTTCAAGAATCGGAGAACGTGGAAGCAGAGCCCGACTCCGTTTCCGGCCTGTAATGAGTAAAAAGAGAAAACTTTGTGTCAGTTTTGGCATATAAAATATAATGTACAATACCTGAGTATTCCCTCTGGACAATATTGTACTTATTAAATTATGCAATTCTGGATACAGTTATGACCAACTGATAAGTAAATTTATGTTTGTTATAGTAAATCTAGTTTTACAGTATAGTGGTTCCATAAAAATGTTCTTGTATAAAACAATTTAATGTAAGTTTTGTTTTTATTGTGAAACTGTAATATCTCCTGACTCCATTAACTTGCAAATGTTCACAATCTTAATTATATGCTATATTATAACAACTTTGAAAATGGAGGATGTTATTATTGATACAATAATTTTTGTATCACTTCAAGCAGTTGCCACATTAAGAAAAGTCTAGCCTTTAAAAACATTTGAAAAAGTTATCTCAATAATTGCATCTACGGCCATTTTACTATGCATTTCCATACTTTTACAAGCTACAAAATTTGCCTGATAAACTGTGTGGTTACTATAGTAACGGTGATGTTAGCAACAAGTCAAAAAATCTATTCCATCTATTAAAAAACCTGCCTTTTTCCAAATTATGAAACGAAAGCATGTTTTTATAAAACGGAGTTGAAAATTACTAAACGTGAATTGAAAAAAAGTCCAACATTTTACTTGAAAATAAAGTGAAATAAAAAAAACAACTCAGTTTCCTAATAGAAGAAATGTATTTGAAAGCAACACTAAAACTCTACGTAAGCAAAAGTACAAAAGTTTTTATAAAAACGACTTAAAATCAAGCAGCAAAAACAGTGAATGCATCCGGTATCTACGTGCTTATGTAAACAATTAATGACATCGCTCTAGTAAAATAAAAATTCACGCGCAAATTTTTACTTTCAAAATAATAACAGAAAACTGCTGATCCGACAAAAGTCCAAAACATAGAAGCCGGTTGAAGCGTGGAGCAGATCTGCAAGATCTAGCGGCCAGGAGCAGACGGTAAACAAAGGCCTGTTTCTGAGTGCAAGCTCCATTTTGAACAATGCGGCTTAGTTTTTGTAGTGAACAAAACATAAAACAAAATGCACTTTAAGTAATGAAGACGTGCATTGCCAAACTGCGTGCACTTGTTGGTGAACGTACCTGGAGTGCTCTCTAGCGTGCTGTGGCTTCTAAAACTACTCTCGGTACAGTAGCTGGCATCCTCATCATCCGGTAGGTCCTCCAAATAGTCAGAGTCGTTTCCCAGGGCCTCCTCATCTTCGAGACCAGACGATGGGTTGTCGTTCAGTTCGTCTTCGTCAGACCGATAACTTAAATTTTCGTCCTCCTCGTCGCTGTTGTCGTCGTAGACTACCTTGGTTTGAGGCCGCCTCACACCACCTTTACCGCCGCGACCACCTCTCGAACCCCTGCCTCTGCCTCTGCTCCCTCTGCCCCGTGATGTCGCCGTAGATGCCGCGGTGGAGGCTCCAACTTTCTTACGGCCGCGAGACGAATTAAAGTTCTCTCGCCCGGAGATATCCGTATCCACCTCCAGGGAGCCGATGCTGCAAGTCGCGCCACCTCCTCCCCGTCCTCGGCCCCTTCCTCTGCCTCTTCCCCGTCCTCGCATCCCTCTAGTCCTGCTTCCTCGAGAGCCCCGGACTGGCCCGGGTGAACCTTCCCGCATCACGGCTGCTTGTTTGGGCGGCCTTCCTCTCCTCCCTCTCATTGTAGGAGAGAGGCTCCTGTGTTCCGCCTCAATCTCGGTGCCCGAACGAGCCACGCACTAGGGAGAAAAACGGGAAGGAAAAGGTCTGGCGACGGTTCCCGATCGGTCCCGACCCAAACCCCGGTCTCAGTTTGAAGGTGGAAAGCTCAAACTGAATGGCCGGTGTCCCGCTCTGGGTCGCCTGCAGACGCCATTTTTCTTCTCGACTCCCTCCGTTGAAAACACACAGCAGGCCTCAAAGCTGCGTAAAGTTAGATATAAGCAATAACTAATAAACCGGACGTGAAGCAGTTTTTCCTTCAAAATAAAAGTAGTTTAAATTAATTTTGACAAAACGCATACATACACAGTACATTATCTTCAAGTAAAGTTTTAAATGTGTTAACTTTAATTGTAAGAATATTTTTCTTCCACGGAGAAGCTTTGAAATTTTTGAATTTAGCCTTTTAGTAGCACTTCCGGGGCAGTGACTATCATCTCTAACTTGATTTTAGCAGGCTTGAGTTAATGTGAGGTCACGTGACTCTTTTCTACTACAGACGCAATAGCGGTTAGTTTATAAATTTGGTTATCCCTGCAAACGCTAAGTGTGTAAATGCATGTGTTTTGCTGATTCTGGTACGTGGACTCAATGACTATGTACTGTAAAGTCAATGTACTTCGTGCGTTTTCCACCGTGTCGCCAATGTCGTCACTAGCAAATCGACATTAAATCCTGGACTTCAAGAACTTGGGAAGTTTTTTCCGCCGACACGGCCAGGAATTATTTGTAAAACGACCGATTTCTTTTATTTTTCTCACATAACGATAGCCCCCTCCTCCGTGTCTTAGTAGAGGCTTTCAAGAAATTATGTTTGATGCTCAGGCGTCAATGAGCGGAAAGTGTTAGACAACAAAGATCTGTAGAACATCTAACCCATCATTTCCCAGTTTATCCCCCAGTTGTAGCGTATTTTGAGGGCCGGTGACGGAAGCTGCTAGTTATAATGGCCCAGTGGGTAGACGATGGGCAAAACTCCCGCGCAGGTTCAAATCCTGCCGACAACGAAATTTTTTTTGAGTACAGTGTGAAAAATATAATGAATGTCATTTTTCTCCATGTAAAAACAGCCCTACTAAATTCCAGTCATGTTGCTTTTTGATCACAGTATTTAGCTTCCTGCAACATTGGATAAACCCTTTGATCTTTTGGCTAAAATCTTAATGCTGTATTATATTAGTTTTTTGTTTTGCATGGCATTTGTTACTATTATTTTTCATTCACGCCCCTTCTGCTTTTACTTTGCAAAGAAAAAATATGTACAACATTTGTTGTTTAAATACCCCACAACGAACATTTCAGTGAATTGAAAACCAGCATTTCATAAAAATAACACCTCACATGAAGTGTTTGTTTTATAGTTCTAGTCAACATATCAGGCTTTCATATGGAAAACAAAACTTTACGACTTACACAAATTTACAAATATTCAAACGTTTTATGACACTTATAAGAAACAAAAATACAGACACTAGAAGTTTCAAATTTCCATTATTATAAAAGAAATGTTAACTAAAATGTTCTACGCCTGTATTTCATTCACCCATAATGACAGTGAATTAAACAGGCAAAAGATATTTGACAGATAAACAAATTTACACAAAGAATTCATAAAACATCTGCCACTATTGCAATGTCTAATTTAGGTCAATGTACTTTTTCCATGTACAGTAAAGCTTTGTCACAAGAAGCATTTCCTTTATCTGAAATGTTGAAAAGTGGGTTAAAATAATTCTGCACACTTATTTTAAAACAACTCAATTACTTCTATGGAGTACTGTCCCACATCTTCCTTCACCTTCATCTTTTTAAGCTCTTGGAGGCTGCCCTCGATCTTTCCAAGCTCATAAAAGAGCTTCACCTGGACACAAAAAGAGGACTTAATATTCAAGCACATTAAATCAACAATTAAACAAACATTAAAAGGGAACGTGAGCTGGGTTTAGACCGCCGTGAGACAGGTTAGTTTTACCCTACTGATGTGTTGTTGCAATAGTAATCCTAACCAACTTACATCTTCATTAAGTTACCATAGAACTTTACTTTAAAAAAAAAAAATTCTTAGTCTGGCCCTAATACTCAGTTATAAGTTACTGAGCTTGAAAAGAGTGATGATTTTTTTTTTCTTTTCTTACCTGAGACTTAACAAAATGTTGAAGGTTCAGCAGCAAGCCTTTGGCCTCTGGAGTCATCACTAAAACTGTAAAATGGGCGTCCAACAGCAGGCAAACCCAATCCATGACCTGCACAGAGGTAAAAGCAGGTAAATCTTATTTGTAGCATTTTCTGATTTGAGTTTACTCATAGTGTTGTTGACAATTCAAAGATAACGCAACTAACAGTATGAGTACTGATACCATACTGGTATTGGCATCGGGCTCAATACCAGCACTTTTACAAGTACTCATACAAAATACCCAGATACTCATTCTAAATAAAATAATTTTTTTTTAAATTCCCTGTATAATGTTTAAGTTCTAATTAGAACTGCTTAAGTGTGACCATCCAGTTTATGAATTTATGAAGCCAGACGTGAAACAAACCTGATCCAGACTTGGTGATCTTAAGCTGTGTTTTTGTGGGACAGCATTTTGGGAATATTGTAGGTAAAGAAACTGCAGGTACTGGAGGAAAAGCTGAATCAGATAAAAAAAAAAAGCACAAAAATAGCTGTTATAAAAGCCAAATTAAGCATCACCTGGTTGAATTTAGAGACAGAAATCTGACGGTCACTCACAATGACATGTTGAGAGGAAAGGTCCTTCAGGTGTGGGAGGAGGAAAGTGTCACTGAACGCAGTCTGCAGGACATCATTTCTGTGAAGCCTGAGTTAAGATCTTTCTCTGTCTTAAAACTGTATTTTAAAAGCAAGCCATCACACATTAGTGACCACACAATGTAAAGCTTATTAGACGTCAACAACAAGGATACATTAAAGCAGCTTTATGGACTCCTATTGGACAAATCTGTTCTGGTGGATTTCTGGCATTCTCCTTGTTTTTTCCTTTTGTCTGTTGGACACTGCTGGCGTCTGACTGTTTGTTTGCACAGGTAGTTGGACTAAAGCCATTCTGCAAGCCAACCTGGCCTCGCTGTGTTGAGATTATGATTTCCATGAAAGAGACACCTTCAGGTTCCAGATTGAACTTCTCTGCATCGACATCTGGCAAACTGAGGGAAAGCGTAATACAAATAAAAACTTAACTATGACAAGTAGAAATTTAAAACAGTGTAGCTTCGTCTTTGAAGTGGTAAAAGACAATATGGCAAAGGAATCAGATTTAAGTATTTTACCCAATAAAAGTCTTGAGGCAGGCGCAGGTGACAGCCTCTGGGATGTCGGGGAAGAACTGTAAGCAGAGCTGACACAGAAAATAATCCTTCTTCTCAAGGGCCAGAGGCAAAAGATCAGGACAGACGCTGTTGAATGCGAAGGCAGACAGTTAGGTTCAACAGAAAAATCACAGGTTAACCTACTCTGTTAGACAAAATTTTTACAAGAGTAAAAGATGAACCAATATTTTCCATATTGTTTTAAAGAATAAATCCTGATTCCGTCTCCTGAGTACTGACCTGTGGCAGAGGCACTGAGTGTGCACGAGTTGTGCTAAAGGGTTGTGGCAGTAAAAAGTCGGCTCAGCCAGGCTCCGAGACACAAGAGTTACTGCTATCTGTCCTAATGAGGGCTGCAGGTCCTGCAGGTCCTGAATGGACAGGAGCCCCTCTACCTCTCTTTGGACCTCCTCTGCTGGTGCTGTCTGGATGAGACAAAAAACAAGATTCTTTAAATTCAGTAATTGGTTCATTCCTCATATATGATAGGTGGTAGAATGCAAATGTTATTCTTAGAGATGTCCAAAACCTTATTTTATTTATTTTTACCTTGATCAGCTCTAGTAGTTGGTCAGTTGTTAAACTGGGAGTTGATTGGGTTCTTCTTTGCATTCTCTAGATTATCAAAGAGAAATTTATCTTTAATGTTTTACTCAAAAGCAGATTTAAGTCACTTCAATGGCTATTTTTTTTTAAGGTATAGTAACTGACTTTTGTTAATTTTATAGCAACCTGTAAGTTTCACATCACCAACTTGGTACTGGAAACCCCAATTTTCAACAAAAAAAAAGTGTAGAGTTGCAGAATTAATGGAATTATAAACTGAATGAACTATTTAAGAGAATTATCCAACATACAGTCTTCCTGGTCTCCACTGTTTTAGGGTGTTGAAGTTTTTCTCCATGCAGAATGTTATTCCAAGATGGCACCAAAACTGGTAGCTTGGAATCTGGTAGTAAGAAATGAAAAGCAAGACGTGAACACTAAAAGACAATAAATTGTAAAGAGTAATGCTGACAAATATACAGAAAAAATAAGGGTTAAATCAGCAGACTTTTTTTCACTTACCTTCAGTCTTGGCCTGCTTTAATTTTCCCAGGGCAGAAGCAAGGGAAGATTTTGAACATTCAAACGGGATAACGGATAGGGTTTTTCCATGTGGAATAAATAACTTGTTTGAAAAACTCCAAATCTACAAAAGAGAAAAACAGAACAAAACAATTACCACATATTAAATGTACAAGCAATGAATTCAGGACTGTTGTAGACGACATCTAGTTTATTACTGCCACAGTTTTAGGGGATTGTAAACTGCTATATAGTTGTGAGGAGGGGTAGTGAGCCCCCTCACAGTGGAGAACAGACACGATGCTCTACCAAAGTCATACAGTCTTCCATCAGCACTCAGCAGCTGGGAGGACAGGGAACCTTGGCCTGTTCAGAACTGAATGAAGTCAGCAATAAACATTTAGTCATTCACATGACTTAAAAAAAAAAATCACCAGCTTTACTGTTATAAATTAGAAACATAAAAATATACGAGTCAAACAAAAAGAAATTATCTCTAGAGTCCTACTTGTCCATAGAGTTTCCCAGCCATTTCTTTTGCAGCTTGAAGTGTCTGAAAATTTGTATTCCAGATGCAGAGAAAATCTGAAAACAAAAATCAAACAGAAAATCAAACTGCAGGTCAGGACACAAAAGTCATTTTAATTCTCAGGTTAAGTCTTATTGTAACCATGTTTACTGGTAATGAACAAGAATGAGCAAACTTTAACACAATATATAATTTGCATTTACCTTTTCTAACCCCCCCCCCCCTTTTTAACTTTTAATATTAAACACATTTTCATACATGCATAACAACTCAAACTCAGTACATTTTACCTTTTCCTGGTCCTGCAAAGGGGTGTGGAACTCCCACCACAGCTACATGAGCATCATCTAAGATAACGGCAGATGCCGCTTCCAGCAGCTCCTCGCCCACAGGGAGACCCAGCAGCAGGCTACGTGGCAGCTGAAGAACCTCGGCCCCTTCTTCGGCCACTGGACCCCGAGCAGAGATCAAACTCTGGTAGACGTGACCGTTAGGGTCTGTGCGCCACAAAACCAGAAAGGAAAACAAAAGCAAAAATTCAAAAACGTATCTGCTTCTCGTTTTCTGCTGTCAGACACCCACACTAACACGCTTTATTGAAGAGGATTTCACGGCTTACAGAGATAAAGTAGGCAGATGTGTTTATTCTTGTAGGAGGCAGAGAAGCGGAGCGGGGAGAGGCCCGGCCCCTCTCTCTCCAGCCGGTACCTCTGTAAAGAGTTGGGGTTCAGTCTGTGCAGGTAGAGGAAATGTTCTCCTTTCTGTGGGCAGACACAGTCAGTCAAACAATATCTAGAGGAAAAAAAGAGGCTAGAGACCTAAAGCAGGAAAAAGCACTTTTCCACCGTCTATGACTGAGTTGTGAAACAAAAAATAAGCAATGTGCATTCTGTTTCATTTATTTGTTTTTAGGTTCCTGTTATTATTACCAGTTCAGTTGTGAAAATAAGCAGCTGCTGTGTTTCAGTCACTATGCTGGTGCTCCACCTACAGAGACAAACAAAAATACATATGACAACCAGAAAATCTGAACTGCAACTCTGAATTTATCTGGAAGTGACCCAAAGGAAAATAAACCCTCGGAACAGCCAGTGCAGTCTCTTCCATGTACGTCCATGTTGTTCAGCGGTGGGCAAAGAAAAGCTACTCATTGTAACACGATACATACCTGATAGCCTCGTCCTGAGCCAGGACATCCTCTATGGGCTGCTGGGGACCAGAAAGCAGCGAGTCCATCAGTCTCAAAGCCCCTCTCTGGAACAAAACCACAGGATCCCCTCCATGTGTCGAATGTACCATCCAGACATCTGCTGACACCTGTTTTAAAAAGGAGGTAGAAGTTAGAGCGTGTTTAGATCCGTTAATGACATTCTGGGTTGGTTGCATTATGCTAAGATTAAAAGAACTACCAATGTGAGTTCTCAATAATTACAAAACAACAACTGTGTACGAAAGAATACTTGAAGTGTGCAATATAGCACAAAAAAAAAAAGAAATGTTCAAACTGAGTTCTATGTTATGAATCACAAAAAACTTCTTTCTTGAACTTTTTGTAATTACTCCCTAATAAAATAGATTATTCAACACATTCAAACTTACTGTTGCTTTGAAGGCTTTGTCCAATACGACATCATCTTCTTTCCAAACTCTTATCACCTGAAATGCAGCGAGAAAGTCTTTGTTTAATGTAACAAATCCAAAAATCTAATTTGTGAACAGACAAAACAAAATGATCTGGGGGAAAAAAAATAAAATACAAAGTATAACAAAAAAAGGGTGGGGGGAAGCAAAAACACAAATGCACTGCCTTTAAAATGCTTACAGCAAATGCATTATCGGACAACTATTTCAGTGAGAGTGGCTACACACAAACAGCTGCACTAACTTGATTTATTAAATTGCCATTTTGTCATTGCTGAAAACTAAGGAAGATACCTTGTTGTCTGAGACTGCGACATATTCCTTAGTTTTTGTGTTGTAGACTGCTGAACAGGTCAGTGTTTGTCCTTGTTTCACCGTCCAGCTGCCCAGGGGCTTCTGGTCTGACACCTGAAGACAATTATATTTATCACAGGAGCACATGAAAGCTGACATTCTGCATTACAAGATCTACTTCATAAAGAAAAGCAATATATGTTAACTTATTGTCTGCTTCACAAAAACTAAAACAAAGTTTGGCTCTGCCTGCGCGTGAGCAGCTAGCTATTCTTACCATTATTAGTTTTTAAGGCTACATCTATCCTAAAATATGTAAATAAATATTTCCACTTAAAGAAAACTATTATGCTTACTATATGGACATGTTATGTCTGAATTATCGACATGTTATCTTAGACAGTGTTGTTTAAATGAGATGCTAACGCGAGTTCATACGCTCAGTTTGTTCAGGGCCACAGCGGTCTCCTCAACCCGAAGCCTACGTTACCTTGAACAGAGTCACAGATCTGGTAGAGTCGGTGATGATGACATGGTCCCTATCTCGCTCCTCTTCAATCCCGCGTATACCAGAACATAACCGATTTTGAGCCGGAGCAAGTCCGCACAACGTGTAACCCTCACATAGGGTAGCCATGCTGGATTAGAAGAACGTGAATCTTCTTCTTCTTCTTCTTGTGTAGAGCTTTATGGCGGTTGGCAAACAACGGAAGGTTTGCATTACCGCCACCTACTGATATGGAGTGTGGATCAAAACATTTTTTAAGGATTTTGCTTATGTTCTTTTTTCTTACTTTGTTTTTCTAAAAAGAAAAACTTAAAACAATCTGTACACTTTTACTTCTTGTTTCTTTTTTATTTATGATATTAAAAGCTTCTTTGATTTTCCCTAATTCCTCTATCATCCATCTTCTGTGTTGTTCATATT
>JARVJO010000111.1:12071323-12082899 GCA_031762555.1 Cynodonichthys magdalenae | reverse complement strand
GTTTTTAGTTATTTACTTTGATAATACAGAAGTTGTGCTCGTTCCTTTTCCTGTTGGTGCGACATGATCTGTGGAAATTGACTCCGGAGCTGCATCGGGCAAAATCAATGGACGCGCGCAGCCTCGCGTCTTTATATAGGTGCGTCCACGTGCTGCGGACCACTTGTTACGTCCGGGACCAGGGCATCCTCACGGAGCAACAGGGCATCCCAAATCGATCCAGGGTGTCAAAAATACGCCCTAGCGCCCCTCTAGCTAAATGCCTGTGCCGTGGAGGAGCAGCGGCTCTACTCTAAGTTCCTCCCTTATGACCAAGCTTCTCACCCTATCTCTCAGGGAGAGCCCAGCCACCCTACGAAGGAAACTCATTTCGTCCCCCTGTATCCATGATCAAGTTCTTTCGGTCAGTACCCAAAGCTTGTGACCATAGATGAGGGTTGGAACATAGACCGACCGGTAAATCGATAGCTTCACCTTCTGGCTTAGCTCTCGCTCCACCACTACAGATCGGTACAGTCACTGCAGATGCAGCACCAATCCACCTATCGATCTCCCGCTCCACTCTTCCCTCATTCGTAAACAAGTCCCAAAGATACTTAAACTCCTCCACTTGGGGCAGGACCTCTTCCTCGACCCGGAGAACGTACCCTACCCTTTTCCGGCTCAAGACCATGGTTTCGGATTTGGAGGCACTGATCCTCATCTTGGCCGCTTTACACTCAGCTGTGAACTGCTCCAGTGAGAGCTGGAGATCACAATTTGATGAAGCCAGTAGGACTACATCATCTGCAAAAAGCAGAGATGTGATCCTGAGGTCACCAAAACTGATCCCCTCAACACCTTGGCTGCACCTAGGAATTCTGTCCATAAAAATTATGAACAGAATCAGTGATAAAGGGCAACCTTGGCGGAGTCAAACTCTCACTGGAAACAAGTCCGACTTAGTACCGGCAATGCGGACCAAACTCTGACACCGGTCGTACAGGGACCTAACAGCCCGTATCAACGAGCCTGGTACCCCGTACTCCCGGAGGACCCCCCACAGGAGTCCCAGAGGGGCACAGTTGAACGCCTTTTCCAAGTCCAAAAAACACTGATAGACTGGTTGGGCAAACTCCCATGCACCCTTCAGGACCCTTCTGAGGGTGCAGAGCTGGTCCAGTGTTACATGACCAGGACAAAAACCACACTGCTTTTCCTGAATCTGAGATTCGACTATCCAACGGTCCCTCCTCTCCAGGACCCCTGAATAGACCTTACCAGGGATGCTTAAAAGTGTGATCCCCCTATAGTTGCAACATGCTCTGCGGTACCCCATTTTAAATAGGGGGACCATCACTCCGGTCTGCCAATCCAGGGGAACTGCCCCCGATGTCCATGCAATATTGTAGAGTCGCATCAACCAACGCAACCCTACAACATCCAGAACCTCGAGGAACTCCGGGCGAATCTCATCCACCCCCGATCCTCGCCACCAAGGAGCTTTTCAACCACCTTAGTGACTTTGGCACCAGAGATTATAGAGTCTGACCCAGGGTCCACATTCTCTGCTTCCTCATGAGAAGACGTGTCGGTGGGATTGAGGTGGTCTTTAAAGTATTCTGCCCACTGACCCACAACGTCTCGAGTTGAGGTCAGCAGCGCACAATCCCCACCATAAACAGTGTTGGTGGTGAACCACTCTCTCCCCCTGCGACACTGGATGGTGGACCAGAATTGCCTCAAAGCTGTATGGAAGCCATTTTCCATGGGCTCTCCGAACTCCTCCCACGCCTGAGTTTTTGCCTCGGCAACCACTCGAGCCGCAATCCATGTGGACTTCCGATACCTATCAGCTGGTTCCGGATTTCCACAGGCCAAAAAGACCCAATAGGAATCCTTCTTCAACCTGACAGCATCCCTCACCGCCGGTGTCCACCAGCGGGTTCAAGCGTTGCCGCCACGACAGACACCGACAACCTTGTGGCCACAGTTCAGGTAAGTCGCCTCGACAATGGAGGCACGGACCATGGCCACTCGGACTCAATGTCCCTAACCTCCCCTGAACATGCTCAAAGTTCTCCTGGAGGTGTGAGTTGTAGCTCCGTCTGACAGGAGACCCTCACTATACGTTTGGGTCTGCCAGGTCTGACCAGCATCCTCCCCTACCATCCGAGCCAACTCACCACCAGGTAGTGGTCGGTTGACAGCTCTGCCCCTCTCTTCACCCGAGTGTTCAAGAGATGTGGCCGCAGATCAGATAAAATGACAACAGAGTCGATCATCGAAGTGCGGCCTAGGGTGTCCTGATGCCCAGAGCACATATGGACACCCTTATGCTTGAACATGGTGTTCGTTATGGACAATCCATGATGAGCAGAGAAGTCCAATAACAAAACACTGCTCGAGTTCAGATTGCCCACTTGAGTGTTGAACTCCCCCGAGGGAGTCCCCATCAGGAGCGCTCTCCAGTACCCCCTCCAAGGACTCTAAAAAGGATGGGTAATCTGAACTGCTGTTAGGCTCATAGATATAGACAATAGTCAGGACCCGTCCCCCTACACATAGGCGGAGGGAGGCTACCCTCTTGTTCACCGGGGTAATCCCCAACGTTTCATGTGCTTTTATGTTTCCCCTCATGTTGATTTACTAAACATCCCAGTCCCTTTGGTGCACTACAACATTGTAAAATGGACATATTGCTGTAATCAGATGCACTAAAATCACTCATGGATTACTAACTGCTGAATAATCCTGATGATGTTATATTTCATTGAGCTCCATCATCTCAGTCACCACCAGTACTTACAGCCATCTGTGAGTTGGTAAGCCAGACCAACACTGTGTGCGTTTGGCTTGTGTAAGAAGAAGCAGAGTTTGCTGGCCACTTTGCTGCATTACTTTGCTGGGATGTAAAGTACTTATAAATTCATAATAAGTTATATCAGCTACTGTTTCTTGAGAGACAAATAATACCTCCTGATGTAATCCATATTGAGAACATGTAGCTTGATTTGCTGTTGTTGGTGTGCTTGCATTTGTTGTTGATTATCTTTAATTTATTTGTCTTGCAAATTTGTGCAAACAACCATGAACACATTAACCCCTTTGGGCCTGTTTGAAATCATTAGTTGACCTAAAGTGCATGTTTTTGGACTCACCAAAATCTCATTTCACAACAAGTTTGTGGAAGCATGTCTTGCAATGAAAGCATAAGCTTTCTGAGCGGGTTTCAGTTTTTTTTTCAGTTAAAGTGCAAGTTAACATCTTTAGGAAACAGAAAACAAATAAAAAGTGTCTCTTTTAGGAAAAAAATTGCAAAAAAGTGCAAACAGAACAAGTAACTAAATGTTTTTTATGTTTCCCCAAAATCCACGATACCTTGAGTGAGCATTCGTTTGCATGGTGCTGTGCTGTAAAAGTATTTGTGATGAATCAGGTAGAGCTGTCATGTTGGGCTCGCAGTTCGGTTAATTTGTATGCTCTGTGCTCAGACGTCAGCGGATAACTTTGCTAAAAAAAAACTGTGCTTCGTTTCATGTACGTCGCAGTGGCACTTTTAATTAATGCGACCGTTTCAGAGCATATGAGACAAACAAGTTTTGAACTGCCTGCTGGAAGAATGAACAAACATTTCTTTGCCCATTCATCAGTTGTTTTCTGCATCAACTTTTCTTATCTTGGAGCAAGCCATGCTGTCGTCTATGTGGCTGGGCTGGGCCTTGCCAGGCCGGGCTGCACCTGTCTATGCAAAAATGCCATAACACTCGGCCTAGATGAATGATGGCCGATGTGGGTTTTGCCAGAGATGTTCCATGCATAGGCCAACACCACATAAACCAAACCACAACAGAGCCAGTTGTGGCATGCCATCTTAAAAACAGTGCCATAAATGCCAGAGTTGGCCCACAGACGGTTGACAAGCTACTTGCCCTGTCAGCAGTCAGCTAGCAGTGCCAGGTTGACCACATCTGGCCCACACCTGTCTGCTATGTTGGAGAATTGTATTGTACATTACAGAAACAAGACATTTTGATGGTTTAGAAATTGAAACCAGTTTGGAAGATAGAAACCTTTGTTGACCAGAGTTTTCTTGTATTGCAAAGGAAAGGATGCATGTTGGAAAAAATGGTTTTCTGAAATACATGAATAAAATATTTACCTCCCAGAATGCTTTTAAAACTGAGTGAGTTTGGTTAATCCACGGGGAGGTGCCCTACTGAACATTACTAAGGATTAGAGAAGGATATTACTGTCTGAATGCATTAGAGGTGTATTAGATAGCTCCATGATGGAGCACAGTCTAATGCACAGCCTCTGAATGGTTGCGTAATCTGTGTTTAATTGCCATGAGTTTTGTTCTGATAATAGCATTATCTAATGGAAGAGCTGTGGAAGGGTTTGTATCAAGAACAGAAGACAAGGCAGATGAGAAAGAGAGAGTTACAGTAATGAATGAGGGACGCCCACTATCAAATGATTATGCAGGCTGACAAACTTTTTTACCCTAGTGACACAAAGAGTCTTTCTGTAACAACGGACATGTTTTTCAGCTGTAAAAAGTTTAGGAATTCAAAAACAGCACTGGGAAGACTAAATATTTAATATATAATATTTTAGTCTAAACTTGTGTCCATTTTTACACTGTTTAACTATTGTCAAAACAAAAAATAACAATTCCATTATTCTGAAAATGTTGCGCAAATTGTAGAATGCTACTTTTCATTTGGATGCAGAATCAAAGCGATCACTGTGGGCTACTTTGAGCCTCTGCAACAACTGAACTTTTAGTAAATAAAATATAAGAAGTAATAAAGAGTGAGTCAAAAATTCAGGTATAAGAGTAATAAAATAGTTATAACTGAATATGTGAGGCTATTATCAGAATCTGTCATTTCAACTATCCATCACACAATTTTTTGAGTTTGTTGTTAGGTTTGTACCCAATTTTTGAATTAAAAAAACAGTTAATAAATATTAACTGTCCACGTGTGTCTTGTCACCTGCTAGAACTATTGATAATTTGCTCTTCCTTGAGGCACACACAATCTTTGTTAAAGATAAATGCTTTTAGGTTTCACCCTAATCAAATGGGATGTATCATGCTGATAAGATGACAAACTAAACAGAACTAGTTTCCTCACTTACCTTTTTTTCTTTTTATTTACCACCAAAACATCTTTTCTCTCTGGTAACAGAATAAATACAAGAGGCAAATGTAAAATCCAACCAAGACCTCAGAAGTTCTCTGTATAGTGACAGTGTCCCTGCAATTCAAGATTCTGAGTAAGAATTGGTGTGAGGAGGTAAACTAAGTCTTGGCTGTCTACTCATGCTGTCTGGATAATCTGTCAGTTAAAAAATATATAAAAGGCTATTTAAATAGTTTAATACATAAATTAATGAAACATTATTCGACATTTTCTCCAGACATATTTGATAATTGAAGAAACAGATTCAACAAATTCATTTTTACCCAGAGCTGACTTGCCGACAGCGTCTTTAATTTTATGTAAATTATGTATTTTTTTGTTTTTGTAAGTAAATGAAATTACAGCAAAATATGCTATATTAGGGTTATCTGTGTTTTTTTAGCCTGAATGACCTATTTCTTTCAAATTTCATAAACTAAATAACTTCATTTTAACCAAACACTATAAGGAAAAAGAAAACAATCAAAAGGCTTGTTGACCTGCGTTTGGTTTGTTCCTTCTGTGCTGTTGGATAAATGTAATTGTGCTTCTTTTCGAAAAAACTAAAAAAGGCCTTTTTTAAGACATTCAGATTATCTGTATGCCAATGTTTTAAACAATACTCTGATTGTGCTCAAAACATGAGTTAAAAATGACTCTCAGCAATGACCACGCTAAATCTTAGCTCAAAGTCTACAGACATGATTAAGCTCTAGCCAATTTTGCTTTTGCTAAGGCTTATTAGCTTTAGTGGCTGTTATGGAAAAATAAGGTTTAATGATGTATCTTCTGAAATGTCCTCTTTAAGAGACATCAAAGTTGTCACGTTGCATAGTACACATTGATTCACATTCAAGGTCAAATTGCTCTCTAAGCTAAACAGCTTTCCAGTTATGATGTGAGTAGATTTGTTATGTATTACTGATGAACTTAGTTCAAAAAGGCACCCTGATGATCTTAGGTTAGACTGATTCTGCTGCTTGGAATTGCCACATTCCTGGAATTTTCTGCTTCACATTTTTTTGTAGTAAACTGATAATAGTCAACAGGCTGGATCTTCCTGTTTCTCTATCATTCCTGCCACGGTAGCGGCCATATTGACTCTAAGAGTTAATCAGTTGTAGATGTTCATTTAAAGCTTGATTTGATTGCTTTTCATGGTGGTGGTGGTTGATATTGACTTTTTTATCACTCCTTTTAAATCCATCATTCTGAGGTCTCTGACCAGAGCTGAATCGAAAAGCTTTGAGTTGCTCAGTCAGAATATTAGTTTGATCGCTTTATTACTCAGATCCCATTTTATGTGAATGACATTCTGTTTCAAATCGACTGCCTGTTAGATGTTTTGAATCATTTAGTTTTGTTTGTAGGATTGAATGAAAAAACAAATGGACTGCTAAAGTGAGATGAGAGTCGTCCACACGGTGACTCAGCATTTAGTAGCCACCTTCAGCAATGAATCACAGCGGATGTACAGTATGAGGGGGGAAAAGGTGTTGGAGCTGTTCTCATTTATGCGTTTATTTTTCCCAACTACAAAACTGTTCCTGTCATAACTGTGGCTAGAGAAAAATCAGATGTGTGTTGGAGTGTGCCATGCACGGAGTGGACATCCATGTGTGTCTTTTGGTTAAGCATGCAGCCTCACATTGTCCTCTCTTTTGTTTACTGTCTGCATAGCCATAAAATCCTAATATTTAATTCCCATTGCTGAGGATTAAAGTTAATGGAGTACAACAGTGTTTGGGCTTCAACAAAAGTCTTGTTAGATAAACAGGAGGTTGGTTTGGTGAAATACCAAAAGTTGCTATTTACCAAAATAATTTACTAACTGGTTTTAAAGAATCTTTCTATATCTGCTACTTTTTTTAACATTTATATTTACATACCATATACTCTGTCCCAAACTTATACATATTAAGGGAGGATTAATCTACAGATTTAATACCGAGGGAATTTTAAAAATGACACAGAACAGAAAATGTGTAGCTAGATTAAAAAACATTTAACCACAATATCTGTAAAATTAGTTGATTCAGTTTGTGTGCTTGAAACAAGGAAGACAGAAATATGGCTGGAGAAATGACACAAAACAGCAACTTTGTAGTGAGTTAAAAAAATGTTGAGTTCACTATAATGAGCTGATTGCGTTCAATTTTTTTTTTTTTTTGATACGACGCAGAGCCAGTGAGCGGCGGAGGATTAATCTACAGATTTTATCAAGAGATTATTAAAAACGACACAAAACAGAAACTATTTAGTTAGTTTAAACATAATAAACCACCACAGAATAACTAAAGCAAGTTAATTTAGTTTGTTTTGTTTGATGCGAGGCAGCAGACGTCTGTCCCACAAAAAAATATGTTGCTCTACTTCAGCCCAGCTGATTTCTGCTCCACGCTGCTGGTTTATTTATGAACGCGTTCATGTGAGCGGGACCTGAACGCCTTCACCTGTGATCTTATGAATGACCTGTGGGGGATTAAAGCCTGACAGGTCTGTGCGGCGATAACGCTGATTTGCCTTATGAATGAGGCTAGTGTCTCTATTTTAAGATCTTATACAAAATTATACATATTTAAGGGAATATGCCTTGTAAAATCAAAGGCAGGCAATCCCTTTTTTGTTTTATCAACATTTTGACATGACAACCTCCCACACAGTTATTTTTTGAATCACATCGAGTATTGTCTAATTTAATTTACAACAATGTACATTTTGAGACTGAAGGTGTTGCTTAAGGCAACCCATAATCAAACCATAGGAATAAATATCTCTTAACACTGCAGATTCCATGACTAAGCTTTTACCTTGAATAAATCTGACAATTACATTCCACACCTTGTTTTGTTTTAGCCTGCTTTTAGTTTAGAATTTAAATTGTTTATTTTATATCATGTAGAAATATTGATGAGACAAAAATTAATTAACCTGAATCAAAGGTTTGTGCCAAAATGACAAGCGTGATTCTTGCAATTTTTTTTGCTTTAAGCTCAGCCTCACTCGTTCATTTACTCCAAAGGCTGATGGAATTGTTGAATGTAAACGTTACTGTCTGTAAGCAGAGGGATCTTCCCTTGAAAGCAGCCACTAAATGCACTGTAATCTGTTTGGCACATGTAAAAGATGTCACAACCTCGGATGAGTTTTACTTATGACAGTGTTCAGGGTTGCCATTTTTTTTCCTAGATTAATCCTGGAATTTGGGATTTCCCCAGCGTGGAAGTGTAATCCACGTTAAGTGAATAACACTTTTAGTTTCCTTTTTTAGGCCTTTTGCTAAAGAAGAAATGGTGTAGGTCCAAAAAATATCTGTATCTTTTTAGCAATATATATCTTTTTCTTTAAATAAGAAATTAGAAAGAGTTTAAATGTTAAACTCATTTACATTTCATAGGCAGACATCTGTCTATGTTTATTTTGCCCACAGTTAATCAATCATATTTCTAGTTTCCAGCTGTCTAGTTTCCACTCTACAGTTATATTTTCTACTTTGGCACTTACAGATTTGACCTACCCAATAATAACTATTGTTTTAAATAATGCCATTCATTTATGACTATTCATCTGTGAAATAAGGAAGGTGCTCTCTCAGCTTAAGCTTTGAGACAATTAGAGAAATTAAAAATTACTCAAGCGGCTTGAATGTCTTAGAGCAGAGCAAATGCTAAAGTTAGCAAAGTAGGAGATTTTTAAAGACAGTTGTTAGAGTTTACCTTGCTCCTGTCAAATGTGCTAAATGATGTTGCTATACTTCAGTTTTCTAACTCAATCTAAAATCATGCGTTCTTGTTTAAATTTGAGTGAACACATAGCTTGGAAGCTAAATCTAGTTATAAACTTGACAAGATCGGAGTGAGACTGATAAAGTAGGAGCAAATTATCAACAAAATAAAAAGTAAGAACTGTGTTCCTCAATTAAAAAAAACAAAAATATCTCAGTAAAGGTGCAAGCCAACCCCAGGGTTTCATTAACCGTGTTAAATAAATCTGTGCATAATGTTTCGTGTCCACCCCTGAGCTCATTTCAAAGCTCCACCAGCATATATTAGTCATGCCATTTCTTTTGCTAATAAGCAGATCCTGACTCCATTCTGAGCCGTTACAGTAATATTACTGAAGTTCAGGCCTTCTGAAGCGATGTACAAAACCAATACGAATAGAGAAATAGTTATCGAGTATGTAAAAATGTTATTAAAGTTACAGAAAAGAATTGAGAAAATTATGCTTAGTGTATAAAATTGAATATGGATATGAGGAAAACAAACAGTAACAACATGTCCTGGGAAACTAGACTGCACAAAATGCAGCCTTGAGATTTGTTGAAATAATTTCTCATGTGTGCTGAAGCTCCCTAAAGGAGGTCACCTTTCACTGCTTCACACATCTCCACCTCTCCGCTGCACATTCACCCGTTTCCTTCAAGGTACTCTGTCAGCCCTGCCTGCTCCCACTTTTGACGTAAACATGAGCCACGCAAGCTCATCATATCAGTTTGCTCTTCCGGATAATAAGTTCTGACGCTACAGTCATCAACTAATAGTCCTCAACTGTCATGTTGTTTAGCTGTGTAAACTATTTTTTGCAGACTTACTGGCACTGATGACTCGTTTCTCTACTCAGATTTCTGAAACTTAGCATTTGAACCTTTATGGGACTCAACTGTGTGGCTGATAATACAGAAAGGAGAAAAAAAATAAAAAAGGAGCAGAAAAAAGACATAAACTGGTCCTGCCATAGCTTTGGTCTTCTTGGTTTAAGAAAATACCTGCTGCACTGTCAGACCCCGATGATGCCTCCCACTGCAAAAATGAACTTTGCTCAGGGAGGTGTTGGAGAGATAATGATGTGTTAGCTGTGTGTGCGTCAGTGTGCATGTTTGTGTGTGTGACTGCATTGTGGGAAACAGGAAAAGGTCAGTGTGCAGTTTCTCATAGAGGAGCTTTGTTTAGGGATATGCTGGCCTGTGAAAAAAAGGCTTTGTGACAAAAAATGCTAACACCATAACAACTGTATGTGCTTTTTTTTTATTCAAATATTTGAAACATCAGCAAACATTCAAGTGCAAATTGATATAAACAGAATTAGTCTTAATCTACAGTTTATATTTCTTTGTTCTGGTCTTGACACTAATGAATATGCTGGGTGGACGGCCTCGGACAAATTTGTTAAACCATTTTATCATCTAAGCGAGTGAGATATTAAGATACTTGGAGGGTTGCATGGGAGAGAAAATTAATATTTGATCAAAAAGAGGAAGAAGGGGCAAAGAACTGAAGAGAAGGAAGGAACCTGATTTCTGTGGTGAGTTGAAAACCGGCGTGAGGTCATCTGTCACTTTCTCAGAGGGTGCTAATTTTAGCATCGTCACCCTCATCTTTCTCCCGCTCTGTCACACCATTTAACACTGGCTGCTGCACGCCTCCCCTCATGTCAGCCGTGACTCGGTGGTGGTTAAAAGGGTGACACGCCCGAGAGTGGTGACTGTGCGTGTTCTGGTCTGCATGTGTGTGAGACAGCCTGACAACAAGAGCGAGAACAAGTGGATAAGTTGGGTGTGAACTTGTGCTCACTAGATGTGACCTCTGATTGATTCTGTGTGTCGTACTTCAAAACATAGAAATATGCGTGGTATGGCTTTTGTGACTTGAATCAGCAGGACCAGGTCACGTGCCGCGTACCTGCTCTCGAACTCTGTGAATGATTTGTGCTTGGTGTGTGCATGTGGGTGTGTGTTAACTTAGTGTGTAACTGTGTGCGGAGTCTGGGAAACTTTAAGTGAAGAGTGACTAAAAGATTTGATCTTATAATAAAGCTCCTTGTCCCTGTTAATATCTTATAGGGTCACTCTAAACAGTGCTTCCCAACCTATTTTCCTCGAAGCCCCGTGTTTTTACTTCCAAGCCAAGCTGAGCTCCCCCCACATCCTTCGTTACCCCCCACCTCTCCCAAAGACCCATTCAACCTTTATCTCATTATCAGAATAATACAGTGAATCGTTACAAACTTTTATTTGGAAAAGGATAAAAAGAAGAACTGAGTAATAATTATTCAAATGGACTTTGGTGATTATTATACAAACAACAAATTGATATTTTCACAACCTCTGAGCAGACTCGGTTATGGGCCCCCCATTGTACTCTTTGGTGCCCCCCCAGGTTGGGAACCACTGCTCTAAGACACTATCAGTACAGTGGGATACATGTGGGTTTGAAATACTTTATTTGGGCAGTATGATGGTATTGTGGTATACCTAAGTATTGAAATATTGAGACTGTAATAAAAATTAGGATGGTATATGTATCCTCTGGAGCCTAGTCACATGGCGTATTTACACTCAACAAAAATATAAACGCAACACTTTTGTTTTTGCTCCCATTTTTCATGAGATGGACTCAAAGATCT
>JARVJO010000111.1:12060001-12071223 GCA_031762555.1 Cynodonichthys magdalenae | reverse complement strand
GGCCCAGGCCTCCCTTGAAAAAGAGATCTGAGATCTCAATGGGACTTGCCTGGTAAAATAACGGTAAATAAATAAAATAAATAAATAATTATAATAAAGGAGCACATTCATGCCAGGCTAGTTTTCTTTAAACAGAACATGTGTCAGCATGACCATTTGAATGAGGTAATGCCCACAGCTATAACAGCCTGTAAGACCACTCCTTTCTTTAAAGCCCAAAATTTACTAATGAATTCAAGTTTGAACTCAGTTTGTAAAACTGGCATGTCCTTTCAGTATTTCATATTTGTTGCAAAAAATAAACATCCCCCTAATACATGCAGTGACGAACAACATACCGTTCAGAGAACAGATTACTGTAGGTTTTGTACACAAACATTTCTATTTGTACTTTATTTTTCTTTGAATGATCTAAATTGGTCCTCTTTGAAAATTATTTCCACATCCATCCTGTCATGGCCGTGCAGGTTTTGTTTGACTGCAACGACAAGTTTTTCAGATATTCAGCAACAAGAAATAATGAAACATTTTCCATCTAGTTATGGAGGCTTCTATCAAGGCCACCAGTCAGCTGCAAAACGACTAGGTAGACCTGAAAGCTGCTAGTTCTTTGTTTTTGTTTCTTTGAATGAAATCAGCCTACTTGCATATGAAGTAAAAAAGCAAAACCTTTACTTTGCTCTAATTTTCTGTTTATAGTCATGAAAAACGAGGAAATTGTTCCCATGAACTTCTGATATGGAAGATGTGGAACAAAAAAAAAGGATTTTCCAGAGGGAGTATTAAAGTTGATTTAATGTTTCTGCATTTTGTGGATGAAAATGAATTTGTGTTGTATAGAATAAAAAATAATTTAAGAGGGCTCATTAAAGTCTCATTTGTTGTATAATTAATCCTGTCTGCTGAGTGAGGGACATATTATGTTGGCTGACAAATCTCTTCATTTGATCCAGACAACATGATTAAAACCCCTCATCTGGGTTGCTTTCTTTGTTTAGTGATATTCTGCTGTTGTCAAACACTGGACCTCACACCCTTCAAATCTTGTTTCTCATAGGGCTTAAGATGACTAATCCATTCCTAACATGTTTTTGTAAGGCTTCATTTTTTTCGTATGGAATCACCAGTCTCCAATCTGTTGTAGCTCCTAATAGACACGGGTGGCAGAGATGATGGATGTATTAAAACTGTGAGCATCGCCTCAGAACAAGGCCGCTGGGAAAACTGATCACAACCAGCTGACCACTAATGAGAACACCAGAAGATACTGAATTTCAATCTTATTAATCTCTGCCTGTCTCAACTGACCTCCTTTTCTTTTTTACTTCACATCTAAAGCCCACATTTACACCCCCCTCTTTCTTCTCTTTGCCAAAATCTAAACACAGATTTTCTGTTAGTAAAAAGAAAGAAGTAAATATTAGCTACATAATAAATTAAATAACGAATCAGAATTTGGTTAGCATTTTAGCTTCATGAGGAAATTTGTGTAAAGATGCAGAAAAGTGGAAATCAAACTAGATGCAACCCAACATAAAGATGGGGTGTATTTATTGCAAATAGTTTATTTGTGGTGTTTTTTCTAGTTTGTCTGTTTGAGCGTCTTTCAGTAACAAAAAAGTTCTTTTTAAGTCACAGTCATTGTTGAGATATTGCCCTAAAATTATCTAAATGTATGTCTGCACATAGCAGAAGTAAAATTAGCATAAAAAGTAATACAATTTGTGTTTGGTAGGTTATTTATTTGCTGTAACAATGCTTCTTGGCAATTAATTTTCTATATGACTGACAGCCCCTGTGGGTACCAGAAGCTCAAAACAAGTGTCAATAACAGCAAAATAAGCTGTTTGGCAGGAGAAGATTTGGTAAATTTTTCATTTGTGCAACCCACAGACTCAGCTCTGCTGCTCATCCCACAAATACATGTTCTTTACAAATGTGGCACCATTTAAGAAGGAAATTAACATGCTTTCTAATGGTATATGATTTTATTTTGGCTCTGTTTATGTTGGACTGGAACACCGCTGCTCTAGTTCAATACCCCGTGGTTTTCCAATCTCACACAGTACACCTTTAACTTTGAGTTCATAAACGTAGCTGCATGTTGTTGTCAAGGAATTGGCATTATATGCCTGGTTACGCTTTGCTCCAAGCTGTACTATTTTGTAGAAAACAAACCTTAAAGTCCAAGAAAAATGCACAAAACTCCCCAGTAATTTTTGTTTTAGCAATTTATTATTAGTATTTTTTTTTTGTTCAAAGCATTAACAGTTAATTGATCATGAGACTAGCCATGTGTGATAGATGTTTGTTACCCAAGAATTTATTAGTTACAAAAAAAAAACCTCCAGTAATTTTCATATCATTCTGAATTTAGGGAAAGAAAAAAACACAACATATTTTGGTTAATTATAAGAACAAATCTGCCTAATTAAATCTTGCAGTTACTCTCTGTTGAGTTAAAGTTTATTGTTTCTAATGCAATAAGAAACAATTTTCTAACACTAAAATAGTGACTCAGCAAAAACATCTGTTCTTATAAATCAACACATAAAAACAGTGAAATGCAATCAAAAACATTCATCTTTGCCTTCTAAAAAGAACATGTCCACCACATAAATGCATTTCAAATTCATGTATTGATTAAAACAAAAAAATAATTGATTCATGTATTGCTTTCAATAACAGCTTTTTAATGAGAGAATAAGGGCTGCTCAGTACAGAGGTGGGACCAAGTCCTTGTTTTGCAAGTCTCTAGTAAGTCTCAAGCAAAGACAGTCAAATACATAAAGTACTGAAGTTCAAATAAACTTAGCTGCAAAAATAGTCTTTCCATTTTTTAAAATCAAGTTAATTTGATTGGCTGTGCTGCAGCTCACACATACAGAGTGTGAAAAAAAAGACGGTCTGCCGTTGTTAATATGGAAAGAGTGAAATTAATTAATGGGTCCCACTTTATAAATAAAGAGTATTAAACTTTAGATTTTGGGTAAAATATCAAGTTTTTTTAAGAAAACAGGGTCAAGTCTAATTTAAGTCCCAAACATTGGTGTAAAAAGTCACAAGTCTCTGAACATTTTTTCAAATCAAGTCTATAGTCATATTAATAATAATATCTCGAGACTGACTTGAGTCCCCACCTCTGGCTCAGTCCCATCTGTTTACAGAAATGTCTAACCTGTCTGACTGCAGGCATGACTTATGTTTCTTACTGGTCATTGACTCCTCTGACTGATTGCTCCTCTGAGGCATGAGGAAGGCTTGATATTGATGTAGGTGTGCGTTTGCAGGGTTGTATTGATTTTGTGTGAATACAAATATGTTTGCAGTCAAACTGTTTAATATTTAATGTGGCTCATAAATCAAATTAAACATTGTTGTTTATGATTCTTTGTTTGAAATGTATTCCAATATTCTTATTAAACATGTAATAACAATGGTCATTTATCACTTTGCTGAAGTTACTTACATGACAAAATAGATGAAATTGGTTTGGCTCCACTGTTACTGGGTTGTTGATTGGAGTTTAAAGAAAAAGAGCAAAACACGTTCAATGAAGTTGTTACATAATTCAGTCTTGCCTAAATGAAAAGCAGGTAATAATGTAACTCTGTGTGTGTGTGTGTGTATTTGTGTGTGTGAAGGTGTTTATTTGTTCATTCTGTTAACAACATATCTCATGTACCAGAAGACAAATTCACAATGAAACTTTAGAAAGTAATCATTAGATGTACAAATGATCACTGCCTGAAGTCAACCAGAATAAAAATAACTGCCACATCTAACCAACCCTGAAAACAACAAGCTTTATTTTAATTCATTTTACAGATATTGAGCTAAAATCTGGTGTGATAGTAGCTGAAAACTTCAAGCACCAACTAAATCTTTCTTTAAAGCTTTGCCATAACTGCTGGAGGGAGCCCTGTTATGTCTGTTAGCAAAATATCTCATGATCCAGTGGTATAATTTTAATGAAACTCTCAGGAAGTAGTCATTGGATGTACATCTGCGCTGATTAACTTTTATAGACAACCCGATTCAAGATAGCTGCAACAGCTAATCAACTTTAGCAAACACTTTAGCAAAAGATGCCTATAGTTTAGTCAGTTTTAGTGATATTTAGATAAAATTTGGAGTGGTAATAGTTGAGATTCATCTGAACCTTTTGCATGTAAGACAGCAGGTAATAAGCCTTCCTTCAGTAAATATTTGTTTTCTTTGAAGTGTTGACCTCAGGCTCAATAGACCCTATCAACTGAGCTTTTCGGTTAAGTAACTTTGATTGACTGGTCATATAAGGGACCACACAACCACTTCCACTCCTTGTTAGTAATATCCTATTAATTAATAATCCCCCACCCCCTGAAGTTCCCGTTTTGTTGAAAATCATAGAACACTAATGAGCAAGAATGATTTGTTGCAGCAGAATGTTCTGGTTTCCCTGCATCACTTTCACACTTTTCCTCTTCATGTTTCAAAGTGAGAACCACACGTGAAGAGACCATCTGTTAACTGTCTCTGCATCCAATAAAACACCTTTTAAACCAGAGCTTGGACTTCCATTAGTTTATTGACCAATAGTTGTGTTTATGTTCCAAAAAAGTTCTTTTGATTCATCCCCCATCATAATTTTTGGCAGCAATTTTTCCATGGTGTCACTACAATATATGAGCTGTTGTAAGCATAAAATCAGCCTTGTAATAAAATTTTTTTTGTTGTAAATGACTGCACATGGATTATTTTTATTAGATTTTAGTACTCCCCCCCAAAAAAAACAACAAACAAAAAAAACAAAACAAAAAGAGCAAAAAAAAAAGTTATCTGTAGTGTATTCATATTGCTCTACCATTTTTTATACTGTATATTTGAGTAGCACTTTATAATGATTACACCTTAGTTAGCCTTTCTTAATCATTAATAAATGGTTAGTAAACCTATAAATATCATTAATTGAAGATAATTCTGCTGCATCCCAGTAGTTCCTCTTGCTCCCTCAGATCGTCTGATCAGCTGTCCCGAGGGTTCCTAAAACCAGACTCGGGGGGGATCGATCCTTTGCTGCAGCAGCTCCTAGACTTTGGAACGAACTACCCCTCCAACTCAGACAGGCTTCAGATGGCCTATCTTTAAAATTCTTCTTAAATCCCACTTGTTTTTTTTTTGGCTTTTGACACTGTATAAAGGGTAGTCTTGTCCATTTGTACCAGATGTTATTTTTTGTAAAAAATTTCTTGACTTTATTGTAGATTTTAAATTAGGTTTTAGGCATTTTACTGTTTTTATTTCCTGCTTTTATTTTTCCTATGTTTATTTGATTGATTTTGTTGTGCATGAGCTGTGTTTGAATGTTGATTCTGTATAGCATTTTGGTATGCTGTATTGCATAAAGTGCTACACAAATAAGGTTGGATTGGATTGAAGGCAGTGGGTGCCGGTCTAATCTGCTCAGATTCGGGCATCGGTACTTAGTTCCAATGTTCACTCACAATTCTAACATTTGAGCTAGCAATAAGTGATTAGAGCATCTGAGGCGTCTGGATTACATGCAAAGTCTATGCTGGATGCACGTTGAGAAGTGTTGCAGCATGCCTCGTGTGTCTGGCACTCTGCATTTTGAACCGTTTTGGTTGTCTGGCACTGCGTGTTTTCATATTTTGTGTGTTTGACGTGCTTACAGTGCTTCCAAAGAGGCAGACGCTTGAGTTGGAAAATCTGAACTTTTGCGGGTGGAGCCTCAACCTATCAGAGAGACTCCACTATGTGACGAAGGGGCACATTTTCTTACGGGACGGAAGGACCAAGAACCCGGCAAGTCTTCTGAGTAATGCCCACTAACCTGAGAAAAATGGACAGGAGCCCTCCAGCTAAAATTGAGTGCCTGAAGTTGGTGTCCTGGCAGGAGATGCAGGCCCTGATGTGGGTTAGCAGCTCGTCAAAGTGGGCTTGGGACAAAAATAGTGTAGAAAGCGACCCTCCTCAGTGCGCAGCTCCTGGAGTGGTGAGACTCACTAAACTCAGCTTACCTCTAATTTATCTGGTGACGACACGGTGCAGAGGCGCCCAATGATGTTCTCTTACTTTCAGTAAACAAAGCTGAGCCACTCTTAATTTCATCTGGCACCGTACAAAGAGATCAGAGAACAGAGGAAAACAACCAGAAGTCAAGAGGCACCAACGCGCATCTTTCCACACTTTGCTTAGACGCGTCTAGAGCAGTTTTGATGCTTAATATCAAGCTTCTGATTTCAAAGTACACAAGTCTCCAACTTGAGGCGTTACACTTTTTTGATGCGTGAAACGTGTTTGATCTAAACCCATCATTATAGTCTCAGGCTCCTCAGGAGTGGAAGAACTAAATGGGTGGCTGACTGCTGCCAACTAGCAGGCTAAAACAAAATTTTGAACTGCTGGCATGAAACTTTACATTTTAAACCATAATTTTAATTTGGCATAGAGATATAGAGAATCAGTACAGTATAGGAAAATAAAATATCACAATTTATCAGTTTATCAACATTTTCTTACATAATTAACAATGTTTTTAAGGTTAAATAATCATTTATTAATGATTAAGTAAAGGTAAATAGGGTGTATTTATTCTAAAGTGTTAACTATATTTGTATTATTCATTGATGGAGCTTTTTGTAGAATGGCAGCTAATACTTTACTTTTTACTAATACTTTATGTATTTGTTTTTACAATACTAACACTTTTACCAGCTAATATTTGACTAGGTCCATTTCAGATGAATGCTCTCTGCAGAGCTGTCTTCAAGGAAATTAGCAGCCATTTGTACTGTCTTAGCAAAAACCATGTTTAAATATTTATATTATGTTCTCATAGTAAAACATTAAGAGCATTACCTACGCCTAAAGATTTATCATGGAGGCTTTTTTCCTCCAGATCTTTAAGATATTAAAAATGTTGTATTTTTTTAACCACATTAATAAAACATTTATTATATATATTTAGATTATTCTATTATATATTTACGATAAAACTAACCGCAATACAGTTCATGTCCAGAGTGAATTCCTGAGAAACTCAGGAGAAAACTACACTTCATTTGAAGCAGAAATCCAAATATGTGCACATTGGCATGGTTGTTTCCACCCACAATCCAAATAAACATATAACATCATGTTTTTGTAGGTAATGTGGACTGGTGAAGGAATGTTTTTGTTCTTTTTCACAATGTGTCTGAATTCAGGTGATCTGAAATGCAGACTTTCCTGTTGATGATACTGTAAATAAGGTGCCAAAAAGAAAAATGATTTATGAATAAAATATAATATGTGTGGCTCGGCTCAAACCAGTCTGTGGAGTTTTATCATTCTCAAAAGTAATGGCTTTCTGCAAGTTTTTATTTTGTGTTTAAAGAAGGATTGGCTTCCTTTTTGATTAATGTCTGGGTATTTTGGAAGAAGTTTTAAGAAAAAAAAGAATTTGTTTTGCAGTTTCTGTTTTCCTGTTGTTTTTACTGATTGTTACTGAAGTGCTTTTAGACTTTTGATTTTGAATTGAAATAAATACATTTTTATTGGTTTACATTATTTTAGAAAATCTGCAGTATAATACTTTCATACAACATAAATAGACTTTAACTGGTATATTTGTATGAATGCTGATTAACACTAAAAATTATCCAACAACTGAAAATTGAAAAACTGGTCTTGAAAACATTAACTTATCAGACAGAGAGGGGAGTGATGTTTTAAAAGGAGCCTATAGAAAAGCTTCTTTGTTCTTAGCCTGGACATATGAATGCAGTTTTGTGTTTTTTTTATTTAGTTTTTTGAATGGTGGCCATTTATTCCTCCTCACCCTGTCCCATCTCTGTTTCACCACTTACTGAGAGCTGGTAACAGGCGCCATCTTCCACATTGACTCATCTGCTTCCACTGGCTGCCTATAGTATACTCAGTGACCTGGCAGTGAGTCTCTGAGAATGACTCTGTGTGTTCCAACAGAGTGTGGGCTCAGGAATCCAAGTGCAAAGGCCCAGATGTGTCTTCAGTGTTTGCATATTAGACCTAGAGTGTCACATCACAAATGGTTTGTCTTCGTCTGCATTAAATGCACTTGTGTGGGCTCGAGGTTAGCGCCTGTCATGTTAGTATAGAAGTGGCGCTGAGCAATAAGAGCAGCCAGCTTGCAGGCAGAGCTGGCCATTTGGGAACATGACACAGAACCTAGCCCAGACATTAGTCATTTGTTTCAGTCCCTCATTGTGTGATCAAATCTGCATCTTTTTTTTTAAATCTGTATCGGTCAGTGATAAAACACTGGATTTTAACCATGTCTCACTTTCTTTTTTTTTCTTTGTCTGTCTTTCCCATCTGTCTATTTATTTCTCTGTTATTTTTTTGTTCTCTGGAACTCTCTTTTCATCTCTCTGTTTTTCTTCCTTTTGTTTTACCTTGCAGTTTGCTGTTTTGTGGTTCACAAGAGGTGCCATGAACTTGTCACATTCTCCTGCCCGGGGGCAGATAAAGGACCCGACACAGATGTAAGTACTCAAGCACCAGCTGTTCCATCTTGTTTGTTGTTAAGGTCATTCCTTTTTTGTCTTTACACTTTATAACACATGTATTGTGGCGTCATATGTGCAGTGTTTTATCTATTATACTCACATATCCACTCTGTGACAGCTGAATAGAATCATATATCTCCATCATGCCTCTCTTTCTAAACATCTACATCTTCAAATAGCTCTTGCTTCATTATCAGTCCTAACATTGTGTGGATGGTTTGCAAAGATAAAAAACAATCCTTTTTTTGAATCTTAGGCTATGTTCACACTGCTGGCAAATGTGATTTTTTTCAAATGTGATCCAGTCCTTTTCAGTATGTATTACTGAATCAAATACATATCTGATGTTTTTCAAAGCGACTGCAGTCTGAACGCTCGTGTCGCATTTCATCTGACTTTTTACATCTTCAAGGTGGGGGTGAGCAGATCAATCCAATAATAAAAACACTAACCTCGAGTCATGCAGTTTAAATCTTGTTGCTCCACATGTCTTCAGCTGCAGAACAGAAGTCCAGTTGCTTCGTCTTTTTTCTTTTAATTGAACTGGGTGACTAAGAACCAACAAAAACAAATAAAAGTAATGTCTAATGTTGGTCACTGACCACATTCATACAAAAGTTACTCGATTGGTTTAGTTCAGATATAAATACTGAGCTTAACAATCATGTCAGATAATTATTTAATCGATTCTGATTGCAAAACAACTTCAGAATCGACATGCTAACAAGTAGCATCCATGTTTAGCTAATTCTGTGAACTCCATTCTGAATGTGACGTCACGTCATCTTCTGTGCATGCGGGTTGCATCAGGATCGTGGAGAGTTCATACTGGAGTTTCATGGAAGTCGCATTTAAAATATAATGTAAATGTAAAAATTATTTAAAATAAAATGTGACTGTGCAAAAAAAATCTGATTTTTGCAAAATATCAGAATTGACCATTAAGACCTGCAGCGTGAATGTAGCCTAGTCGCATACAAAAACATTAAATTTAGAAAAGAAACTTCATCCATGAGTTACATTTGCATCTGGAGCTTACTGTATCTGCTTTTTTAGTACTTAAGGCAGAAGCTTTTATCTATTTAAAGAAAGCAAATTAAGAGTAAAACTAAACAAAACTTTGATGTAATCACAGGAGCAGCAAGTGGCTAATTAGATGTTCCTGTTTGGTCAATGAGCATCAGAGGGTGAATTATGCCCCCAAACATAAATTTTACTCAGTTCAGTTTCTCTTTTCATGCAACAGTTTAAATTCAGTTCTGATATGCATTTGTTGCCCATTGGTGTCAAAAAAACCAACAAAAAAAAGTTTTCCTTCTGTAATGTAACAGAGTTGATGCAAATCACCTTAAAAAAATCAGACAGTTATTTTATTGCAGTGATTAATTTTACCTATAGAAAATATTACATTTACATCCCGTAATGGATCAGTCAGCAGCAGTATCTGATCAATATGTGATCTGCAGCTGGGAGCGATGCTGTGAGGACTGAGCCGTCTGTCAGTGCTTTTGGACCGGGGAAGAGCTCACAGAAGCAGTTTGCCTGTGGAAGAGCTGCGTTCATATCAGAGTCCCTATAACACAAAAGTCGGAATACTTTTTTTTCTTTTTTTTGGAAGCAAGTAGATGACGTAAAATGCAACGTTTTAGCACTTTCAGGATAAACAAACACAAATACGAATGTCTGCCCTTTCACACAGTACGTTCTTAAGCAGAGGGGGGTGAAAAGTTCTCCTGGTGGGTTGTGACAAAAATCAAATCAAATCAACTTATAAAACGCTTTAAAACTGTGGCCTCTGAAACAAAGTGCTGTACATAGGAGGCAAAACAATGAAACAAATCAACAATAAGAGCAAGCAAAAACAGCTAAAGCAGAAAAACATGGTATGCTAGCTTAAAGCCACTGAATAGAAATACGTTTTAAGAATTGTTTTAAAAACAGGCGATGAGGAGGCCTGCCTGATATGTAGGGGTAGCTCATTCCAGAGCTACAGAGCAGCAACAGAAAATGCTTGATCCCCTCTTAGAGTTTGCTTAGTCCTCGGTAATTTAAGGAGCAACTGATCAGCTGACCGGAGATGCCATTCAGGAGCATGGGGGTGGAGAAGCTCAGAGAGGTAGGGTGGGGCAAGAAGTGATGAAAGACTGGAAGCTGTGAACAAAATGACATGATTTTCATTGTGCAAATGTGGAAAAAAGAGCTGGTTTTGAAAATTTGTTGCAGCACTGTTTATGAGTCACATCTGACAAGGTGTCCAGTTTGTCTGAATCTTCCCGGTATACTTGCTCATTTTGGATTTTTCCATCAAGCTCAAGCTGTCTGTGCTCATCTCGTAACATAGATAAAAGTTTTGCACCTCTTTCCAGGAGGAGTTTGCAACTTCTGCCCTGGCTCAGTCAAACCATGGGCAGCAGTCTGCTAACGTTAAAATCACTTGCTCGCAATACTCCAGTTGACCTGCCTGAAACCAATGCTGGGGTGGTATTCAAGAAACACGCTCAAACTGCAAGTAAAGACACATTTGGCAGAGGCTGAATCGATGAGATGCATTGAAAAAACACACCCGTGGAGAAGGGACTCTAATTTCCCTGCTCCAATACACCTGAGTCAGTAACCGTGTTTCCATCAACGTTTCTTAATTCGCATTTTGAAGTTTCGCATTAGAAAAGGTGAATGGAAACGGCCTGA
>JARVJO010000111.1:12029527-12041102 GCA_031762555.1 Cynodonichthys magdalenae | reverse complement strand
AACGCTCAAACCGCCCCTACCGCTTCATTGCGCGCTGCTCGAAACGCTCTAAACGCGCCGCGAGAGACCTAGACGCGTGTCCACCATTGACTTTGCATGTAAACTGGCTGCTTCCGCTGCTCATAACGCGTCCGGTGTGAACCCAGCTTTAGGATGGTCTGCCTGCAAGTTCTGTATGGATGAACTGAACCAGGTACCTGTGATTCTCTTCTCTCACTGAAAACACAGCAGATAACATGGACAGATAGCAAATGTTACAATTGTAATTGTTACTGTGATATTTACAGATTTTAAACACTAAATGTTAATGTGCTACTTAAAGGGGCAATATTACGTGTATCTCAAGCATATATTTAAATTCTATACCATAATAAAATGACTATGTCACCTTCAGTTGTGATGCGGAAGCTTGGTGTAGTTTACTTGACATCTGAAAATACATTTCCTCAAAGGTATTTTTAATCGGACGAGGGCTGCACTGAGAAGTAGTATTAGAGACCCAGCAGACACAGTTTTCACCGGGTGTTTGCTAGTTGTTGCTGCTGATAACCTGCAGGAGTCTCAGGGTGGGCCAGGGGGTGGGGAGGTGTGCTCTGTTATGAGGAAGCTCAGTTAGGAGACCCAGCCCAGAGGAGGAGATGTTACCAAAAGGCGGCTCTAGACCCAACCAGTCGTTTTTGCTCTCCTGCCTGGCTGCCTCAGGACATCACAGGATTTCTCAAACATGCATGAATGAGTCAAAGCAAGACTCTGGATATGTTTTAGATGAGAGGATAACATTATAACATGATTTAAAACTCAAAAAATCTGGTTTTACATGATATTGCCCCTTTAAACTACAGGTTTTACACTTTGACTGGTTAAATATTTATGCATAGAGCCAAGAACAGTGAACAATACTAACAGGCTAAAGGTGAAAAAGATGCTTTGATAGCTCTGACGGCTGTGTGGACACACAAACCATTTTTTCAAACTATAAAAATCAGAACAGTCCAGTGCACGATGATTTACTGCCCTTGTTGACATAATGCAATAAAAATCCGCAAGACTTTTCCACATATGACAACCAAAAGAATTATTGGCTTGTTTTTTTTTTTCATAAAACAATCTTGATCTGTGATCATTAAGTATTTAAAATGTACATGCTGCTCAGGATAAATACCTTAAAAATAAAATGTTTCTCAAAAACTTTAATCATTTATAAGAATACAATTAAGTCTTAAGAAACTGTAGACAAAGAGCTACTTGCTGAATTTTCTTCAAACAAATAGAAAAGATCCATTCCTTGAAGTGGTGCTTCTGTAGTTGAAAATCAAACTTTGAATCAGTTCCTTTGAAAAAAATCATTGTAAAAAACAGAAAAATAACAATAGACTCTATAATCGCTGATTGCAATCATTAACCTTTTGTCTTTTTTTCCCCCTCTCTTTTTTTTGGTTCTTTTAGGATCCCAGAACGAAGCATAAGTTCAAGATCCACACCTACGGGAGCCCGACGTTCTGCGATCACTGTGGCTCTCTGCTCTATGGGCTCATTCACCAGGGCATGAAGTGTGACTGTGAGTAAAACAGTTCCAATTTCTAAAAGGGTTGTTGGAAAAGGGATTTTAAATGGCATGACATCCAGTAACTCAGCATTAAAAAATATGTTGTAAGTTTCTTTGAGTAATGTTTAACAGAGGAAAGCAAGACGAGTGGCTTTTAAAGCTGTAAAACAAATGTAAATGTAAAACTGATAAGCGGAAGAATAAAGGATGATAATCAGTCATTTATGTTTTTGCTATGTAAGTTAAATTGTACATTGAAGCATTTAGTATTTAAGTAACTTTATATTGATTTATTTATTTTAAAGAAACATCTTTATCATTTGTAGTTGTCTCCTAAAATGCCTAAGCATGTTCTTTTTGTATTTTTATTATTATTTATTTTCTTAATTTAAAGCTTATAATTTTAGTAAAGTTGGCCTTAATAAGCAGATCACAGTGACATTAGGGTTTGCAGAAAGAAACTGGAGTTCTTCATTCTGAATCATAAATCTAACCTCAGATTTAGTTGAACTAGTTTAACAGCAGTGTTGGTAATTTTGTTGACTAGGTACAACATTTAAAACTTAATAATTAATTTATACGCACATTTCTGCACATTGTATTGGTCTTATCTAATTAAAAAAGTTAACAAATAGAGATGACACCCACCTCAGTGTTTTGATTCTCACTGAGTTTTGACTCTTAGGTGTTAATATGCTTGATGTTGACGGCTGCTAAGATTCTGTCCGAATCCAAATTTTCTAAATAATTTTTTGTCTTTACAAACAAAATGACTTGTCTGTTGTTAAAGGTAGTTAAATACAGACACTTACAGCAAAGCAAAGCATAAAATAATGTGAATAAGCACAAGTGATGACATGCTGTCACATATTGAAACTGTAAATTACAGTTTTTAAACATGCAACCGATATAATTCAGGTTTATTTACAATCCACTTCTTAAAATGCAGTTAAAAGTTTATTTTTGTTGCTAAATCAAAGAAACAATATGTTTAATATTGCATAGGAGTATGATAATATGTGCAAAAATGGTATAAACCAAAACAAAACAAAAAAAATAAATACATCAAGAAATACAGCTGAACATTTCAAAAAGATTAGACCTGCTATGATGCATGGTGTAGAGACAATATCGCCAATGACAGGACCAGCGTTGAAGATGAAGAGATGAAAATGTTAGGATTTTCCTTGTGAGTGACTGAAATGGACACGACTAGTTTGGAGACAACATTAGAGAGGTAAGGCTGAGATGTTGTGGACATGTGCAGAGGAGGATAGTGAATATACTGAACAAATGATGTTGAAAATGAGCTGCCAGGGAGAAGGAAAAGATGGAGGACCACAGAGGTTGGTGTGACAGAGGAGGATGGATGGCATTAGATGGAAGCAGGTGATCCATTCTGGCAACTTGGAAATTAAGCAGGAGGAAAAAGAAATAGAAAAAGACAAGTTTATATGATTAAATTAAAAGAAGTATTCAAATTTTAAGAAAGTATTAGGTTTTTTTTGGCCAAAACTCTCTTTTTAAATTTTTTTATGTGATGGTTTTATTGGGTAATTTGGGTAATTTATTTGTAATAAATATACCAGCATTTTTATATAAATATATCCCCAAAAATGAAAAAAATACAAATCCAAGCAGCTGAGATAAACAATTGTGAGCTAAGGTGGACAGAACATGTGTCAGTAATGCTATGCGGCTTCTTCTGAAAGAGCTTCAAATGCTTATGTCACAATTTTCATAGCAACCTTGTGGAAATTTGGCACTTCACCTGATTAATATTGTTACAATTTTACATATTGTCACCATATTTTGATACTGTGGTATAACAAAATGCTTTAATATCGCCCAAGCTTCATCATTACTGTATCTATATTCATGGCACTTCATTTAACACCACATTGAATCTGCACTATTGTATTTTTACACATTAACGAGCTACATGATCGCTTGTTTGTAGGCAGGACAGTCTAAAATGGGACTAAGATGTCCTAATGAAGACTGAAGTGGCAGCACAGCCATTTTTCATTGTTTTTCACCCACTGACCTGGTGAAAAGATGATGTAACCATTCTGAACTGTTCTCAATCTGTGACTGGGTGGCTCAGCTGGCTGATAGACACAACATGTAAGCACATCATCACCAAGATGAATCTGGGTCATAACCTTGTTATCTCCTCTCTCCTCACAGCTTTCAGAAAAAAAAAAATATTTTTTTTATCTGTTGTGCCAAATGTGAAATGAGATTAAAACATGTCAGCAGGGAAAGGTACAGTAAATCTAGAAAGCAGTTCTTAATGAAACTTAAAGTGCTGAAAGTGCAAGTGCTTAGTTTTGTTAAAGATGAACAGGTTTGCTTACAAACCTTATGCAGTCATATCTGCATCATCTTAAAAAGAAATTTACAGTCATAGTAAACAAGTCAATCAAAAATGCGTTTCTTCAGTTTTGTTTGATTAGGATTATGAGCTTTTAAACCGTGTGTTTTAAACATTTTTATATTCTCTCTGTGTCCCACCAGCCTGCGATATGAATGTTCATAATCAGTGTGTTATGAACGTGCCGAGCCTCTGTGGAACGGATCACACTGAAAGGAGGGGGCGACTTTACCTCAAGATTGGGATTGATGATGATAAGATGGAGGTCACAGGTAGAAATCATAACCCCCTCTCTCTTTTAACATGCAATACAAGGAATGGGCTTCAATGCCAAATGTGAGTTTCTGAGTATGTATGTGTGATTTCTCTTAGACTGAGATATGACACTGTACCTGTTTCATTTGAGTTCCTGGATCAATTTAAACACTTTTGCTCTTTTTTTTAACAAGGTCTTGATTATTTAGTCTCACACAAGTGCTACCTATCCATTCCATGCGTCCAACTTCTTGAGGTCTTCTTATCATTACCCTTCTGCTTCATCTCCTCTTGATTGTAATGTAGTGAATCAAGCTCCTGGAAGCACAGCCGTTGTAACTTCCAGCTATCAGTATGCAACACCCGTATTCTTGAGGTGCACAAATCGATTGGGCTTCTCTTGTTAGGAAACAATTACTTGGGAAGGCAATCGCAAAATAAAAATAATTCTAGCCCAGCACCAGTGGGATTTTAAGTTTGAAGCTTGTTTTGTGATTGTTTAAATGGTTACAACTCATTTCAGATTGAGGTTTTCAATAATTTATGCATCTCTTCAAATCTAAGATTTCAAGCCCGTCTGCTTGAAAGACGGGTTATGACTCTACAACCATTTGTCTCTATTATTTATTAGAATGCTATTTCGTTGGATTATACAGACTATCCCTGCCATTTCAATTACCGATGCCTGGGGTTTCAAAGAAACACCTGCAGAGCTTATTAAAGGATGTAATAAGATGCTATTAATAGCATTTTTAATCCAATGTAATGAATAGAGATGCATGATTCCACCGGCTGCAAATGTCTCTGCAAATCTTGCAGCTGTTTTTTAGCTTTGTTTAAAACAAATAAA
The DNA here is from genome assembly GCA_031762555.1 of Cynodonichthys magdalenae. Classification (NCBI taxonomy): domain Eukaryota; kingdom Metazoa; phylum Chordata; class Actinopteri; order Cyprinodontiformes; family Rivulidae; genus Cynodonichthys; species Cynodonichthys magdalenae. Next base: position 12,036,074 of record JARVJO010000111.1, on the reverse strand, counting down.
TATATACAATTAGGATTTAGTGAATTTGCAACTCTGTCATGTTTTAACTGCACAACAAAAATTTGAAACCAGAAAAATACACCTGAGAATTGGGAAGAAATATTAATTGTAGTTTTCTCTTTGTTTCTTTTTTTTTGCTTTTATGAGCAGGTGTTTGTACATACAGTAGAATACTCTTTTACATTTAATTTTTTTTTATATTTTCATGACTTCAATTTCAATTTTTAAATAATAAAAGACAGGTTTTAGGGTGTTGTCATGACAAGTCTGCGATACCTTGTGTCTGTTTGGCAACACCTCATTTCGGTTTAAGGGGCACCATCAGGACTCGGTGCCGATGTTTGGGTTCGCCGAAAACTAACAGACATTTCTCTGGATAAGACATAGCTTTTACTCTCAAACCAGGGGTGCAGCCAGAGGGGTGACCGTGGAGGTAAATGCCACCCCTGGCACCTAATTGGCCACCCCAGGCGGCACCCCGCAAATGATTGAAAAGTGAGGTGGGGATCGCAAGTGTATTAAAAGATGATCAGTTAGAGCAGAAGAGTAGTAAATATCTGTAAAGTAACTTTTCTCTACCACTAAATTAATTTAAAAAACAATTGTGTGTACTTGTTCTGGGTTTAAAAAACAGTTAATTAAAATTGGGTGACATACAGTATATTGGCCAGTCTGTAACATAGCAATGACATGTAGCAACTAGAAAAGTTCTTTGAGAAACTTGGACGGCACTGCCGTGTAGTTGCCATGTTAAACTTATGACTTGACTGTTCAATATCAGGTTTAGCGCAAAGAGAGACCCAGGGCACAGGCAGGACTTGAGGTTCAAAAACAAAAATGATTTATTAAAGAAAAATGCTGACGAGGCAGCTTCAAAACTTACAGCTTTAGCGAAGCAAAAATCCAAAGACATAGAACGCTGATAGACTGACGACAAAGCGCAACGAACCGACAAACACAAAGTGACAAGAGACTGAATATAAAGGGAAACTAATGAGAGACAATGGAAAACACCTGGGGAAGACACAAGAGGAAACAGGTGAGCGTGGGCGGGGCAGCAGGGCAGAGAGCACACAGGGAAACACTGAAACACTAAGAAAATCAAAACATAAAACCACAGATCATGACATTCAATATGTTGGGGATAACAGCACCCAACCAAATGTTAGCTCAATATTTCTAAAAATAGCTGAGTTGTAGCCATTTGAATTTAGTTTTGGTGGTCATCTTGGATTTTGTAATTGTATTTCAGAATACGCATGTTGAGCATCACAATCAGCTACCATCACACAGAATTCTATCTTTTTAGCTTAGGTGGCAATTTTGAATTTTTGATTCAGAATCAGTCTGTTAAGGATCATTCTCAGTTAGCAATACACCCAGCCCATTCTGACTCCCAACTCTTCCCATGTTGGCGCTTGTCCAAGAGTCCTCTGCGTCAGGTTTTGACGTGTCGGTTAACCCTCTCATGTCAGTTATTGACGAGATGAGAACAAGGAGGAAAAGCCCGTTGTCATATTTTTGAAAAGTGTAGAAAATGCACGACAACTAACTGACCTCATTACCTAAAATTTACCAGTAATCCTGATCCCTAATATTAAACACGGACCCCAAACCAAAGACCCTGTGTGTCGCAAACCCGGAAAAACCATTAACTGACGCGAGGGTGTTATCCTTGATGCGTCAAAACCTGACGCAGAGGGAACCTGGACAAGCGTCAATATGTGGTGAGTCGGGAGTGAGAATGTGTTAGTACAACAAGTTTCAACTCAGTCGCTCTAACAATGTCTGAGTTATAGCCATTTGAAATTAGTTGGGGTGGCCATCATGAATTTTCAAATCAACAGTTGCTTTTTTGTTTGTATGTGCCCCCTTAAAAAAGACTCCTTGATCATCCCTGTGCCACCTGTTGCAAAAAAATCTAGCTCTGCCCTTATCTCAATCACATTAAAAAGGCCTACTGGTCAATCAGAAATAAGGATGGGGTGGGTTTTGGGTCTTGGCAAAACTCTGATAAAACAGCGAGTGCACACCTACCATGAACCGTATTCTGAAGCTAGAAGATGACAGAAAATAAATTGCACAGGGCTTGGATAAAGGTGGTTAGCAATTTTAAAGCTTTAGTAGGCTGTTGTTTCTGCGATCTGTGCAGCCCATTTGTTTGTAAGTTTTTTACTCAATTTTTCCCTCTGAACATTTTGAAATCTTTCCCGGGGGGGATGATAGGACCCACAACCTAAAGAATCATCACCCAAGATCCTACCTAAAAGCATAAGAGATGCACAACAGTCACAACAAATGGATGGGTTTTTGTTATTAACTCGTTTCATTTGACTGTTGATTTTTGCACAGTGTTCATCAATCCTAATTAATCCTGACCAGCTGCTGTCATTAATGTTTAATAAATTAAGAGATAATCTGTTCTATATGTTTGTTTTGAGACATGTGCAGCTAAAAATAAAGAAACTTCTCAGTTATCTTTCGTTTATCAAATTTACAAGTGCAGTATCTTCAGTTTTAGATAATCACTTTGGAGTTTCGAAAGTTTCTGTCTTCTAATAAAGTTGCTGCAGAGTTTTGTTTGTATTTTTTGTGGAGAGAGACATTTTACTTTGTATTTTGAGGGAAGCTGCAACTCTCCCACCACCCAAGCTGTAATAATAGGGAATTAACACATCAGCTTGAATAATAGTGATGTCAGACACATGACCACACACAGACAGGGTTCAGTGTACCACAGGGTTTATTCACTTATCAAATTACCACTTGCAAACAGCAGGGCAAGTGGTGGAGCATCATAGCAAACACTGAACACATTGCAGGAAAAAATTCATTGTGTAAAAATGACAAGGACTTGCTTTGCTGTGTAACACTATGTGGCAGTCTGTGTCTTACCACCGGTTTGTTACCTGCACCAGTAATTAGTTTCTTTCTTTAAGCCCACACCGATGGGGTGTTCAGTGTGATAAATTGCCATTTGTCTCGGCTAAAAATAAAGGGAAAAATAAATGGGAAGGATCATGAAAAGATCGGATGTCACGCGTGATCATGAAAGATGTCTGATCCTCTCACCTTGGGGAAGATTGCTTTTCTTAGCCACTTAATTACAGTCTCTGTCTCCCAAATGTACCAACATAAATTAGTTTTATGTTGCAGATCAGTTTAGTTGTTGTGATGTATCTTTTTTACGTCTTTAAGAATGGTTTAAACATGTAAAAGTTAGTGTTTAGTCTTGGTTGTGGAATTAATGTGGTCACCAAAGTTGACAGGCTTATTTGGTCAAATATTCTGCAAACATTGTTCCTGATGTCCAGGTACACATTACTCTGAGATTATATTACACAAGTACATAAACGCTGCCGCAGAACAAACAAACCCTGCTGTGGCACAGGCTTGTCCTGATGACTCAGGCCTCGTTCAGTGTGCTGAAGTGTTGAGCCCATCTGCAAGAATCTGCTTGAAATCTTCTCAGACCAGATCTTAAAGGGGGTGGGAGGTATTTTGCAAAATTGACCTTTTTGAGCTTTATATTATGTTTTAATGTCATTCTGTCATCAAAACCATAACCAGAGTGTTGCTTTGACTCAAAAAGTGACGCATGTTTGAGAAATCCTTGACACTTCTATGGTAGCCATGTGGAGCTGCCTAAACATACCCCTCCCCTGAAGCAATGTTTGAAGATGTGATAAAGTGGGAGTGTCAGAAACATGCTTATTGATTGTGGTACAGAATTGAAGTATGTACCTGGAATATCCCCCCCAAGAGGTTTAACCCACTTCCCTGAAGGTTTAGAATAAATCTAAATGAAATACTTGTACATGTGGTTTCAATATTGTTGCTTATTGATTTATAATATCTCAGTCTCCTTAAAAATTTACCAAGTAAATTTGAATTATTAAGAGCAAGTAGACCATTAAACAAGATGCACTTACAAGCATTTGATAATTCAAGATTAGGTTTTTCATGCACATTTTGTTGTTGTTGCTTGTATTTTTGATAGTAGACACATTCCTCTCCTCCTATAAACAATCTCTCTCATCTGGTTTCTAGAGTCAACAACTAAATATGATCCTTCTGGTAATTTTGGCTGCATCTTTCTCAACATATTTCTTTCAGTGTTTTTGCTTAGATGTGAATTGTTGACATAACTACCAGCATATTATAGAAAATGTTTTAAGGTTACAAATAAGTTTACCCATTTTCATATTTTACCTGCATACAATATGTACACAAAGACATGAAAATACATCTATAGGAAAGTTGCATGTCTGCTTACTGGTTAGGGGAAACCCTTTTGTTACCTCCAAAGTATTTAGTTTGCATTAAAGCTGCTGACTCTCGAGGATCTGTAGTACACTGTACACTTTCTATCTGATGTGGATTCACCACGTGCACTGTTAGGTTCTTGTGTTTTCTGTCATGTCTGTGTAGGTGTACTCCTGTAAGAACTGCTTTAGCAGCCTGCAGCCCACTCAAGCCAGATTGCATTTCAGATTGCATTAGCTGCTGTAGATGTTTTGCAGACGGCCTGCTGACAGAGTCGTGCTGCACGGTGATGCAGAGTTGCAAAAAGGTGCAATGGATGACAGGATGGGTAGAGTTCATAGAATTTCCACAGGTATCTTTACATTTGTCAGTATGTGTATACATTTCCTGTGAAAGCCGAACACAACTCTAAAACTCTAAAATAGCCAATCTTGTATAAAGTACCACAAATTGATACTTGAGTAAAAGTACAAGTATCTTACCATGAAACTACTTTGGTAAAATTTATTGTCTCCTCTAAGAATATTACTTGAGTAAAAGTCTTAAAGTATCTGATATTTTTTGTACTTAAATGTCAAAAGTAAATTTCTGACATTAAATGTACTTAAGTTTTAAAAGTAAAAGTATTGTGTAAAAATGAGTAGTTAGATTTTCCAAATAACATTTATTGGTAGGTGACCTCCCCAAAAAACATTTTTCTAAAGGCCAATATGACTAAAGTGTTAATGTTAAAAAATGTAAGATCCACTAGTGTATGTATATATATGTGTGTGTGTGTGTGTGTGTGTGTGTGCCACATGCATCTTCATACTAGGCTACATATGTCTGCTATGTCTGCTATGTCATACTGGAGTGTGACATGATATGTGTCATGTGCAGGTGTCATGAATTGTGTATAAATTTATACAGTTCAAAATATTTATACTTCTCATCCAACCACAGTTAAATTCACTCTTTCCAGGAGCCGCAATTTATCAGGATAGTATTTTTTAACAATAGCAAGTGTTACGCCCCGTCTAGGAGCAACCAGGACATAACAAAAGGTGGAAAATTTTCCCAACCTCTGCACCATTCAACAACGAAAAAAAGGAACTACTAGGAAACTATTTTATGAAAAAGATAATGGGAGATTTTATTTACAGTGCTTGTGTATATACAAAAACCGGAGTGTCTTACTTCAGGGTGAGCCAAAGGCCAAAATAACAAACAAAACAAATCTAAGTTATTTACCACTTACCTAATCAAAAATAGATCGAAATAAAATACAGGCTCTTACCTTCATAACATATCAAAAACAGGAGAAAAATATACGTGAAAATAAATGGCAGCTCACACCTACTAAATCTCCTTACTAAGCTAATTAGTTTTGAACAACTCTAAAGGCTGACTTGGCGCATCGGTCAGCAGGCAGGTTGGATGGCGCAGAGGAGGGGGAAGCTCTCGACGTCATCTTCTCTCAACTACTTTTTATGTGGTTCCCTCATCAGTAGGCAGCCAATCCTCGTTCAGCTCCTCGTCTCAATCCTCCAATCATGGATGACACCTGGAAACTCTTTTGCATATAAAACTACGCTCAAAACAATACGACGGCAGTCGTAACACAAGCCAAAATGAAACTAAGCAAATATTAAATAAAAATAACAACTTTCTACTTTTTGCCTTTTTTAAAAATGTTAAGAGAAGAAAGTACAGATTATTATGTAAAAATGTAAGAAGTAGAAGTAAAAAGTAGGCTGAAAAAGAATTACTCAAGCAAAGTACAGATAATCAAAATTTCTATTTAAGTACAGTACATTTAAGTACAGTAACAAAGTATTTGTACTTGTGAAAATAGCTCATAACCATCATTACATGTTGACTGTAACTTGGCATTTTTTGTTTATGTCTATTTGTGTATTCGAGCTTTGCTATTGTTGAACATCACTTTTGGCTGCAACAGACTCAATATTTAGTCTCTTGAACCAGCTTAGAGTTCAGACCAAACAAGAGAGACTTGGGGTGGCAAGAGTGATGCTCACCCATATGCAAAAAATGGCCTGCCTGAGCATCACAGGTTCCATCAAAACAACACCCACGGCAGCCATGGAAGTCCTATTGGACCTGGCTCTGTCAGGGTTTGTAGTGCAGGAGATGAACCTAAAGTCCGGATGGAGGAGAGGAGTTAAACTCAAAATATTTATTTATAAAATAAAACAAAAAGCTGACGTGGCAGCAAAACACAAACACTAATAAGGCTCAGGGAGACACAGGGAAGACAAACCAAACAGTAGGACGGAGCCAT
>JARVJO010000111.1:12017500-12029427 GCA_031762555.1 Cynodonichthys magdalenae | reverse complement strand
GGGGAGAGCAATGGGCCCACTTATGAGGCCCCCGCTCATATGGATTATTTATCCATCCCCATTCACCATAACCATAAACAAGAGAGACCACACAGGTAATAATGAAATAAAAATGGGTTTAAGTAAGAAACAAAGCTGAACTGAACTAACTTCAGAATATAAAGATCATTAAGTTACAAACCCGGTGAAACGGTTTATTATATCTGTAGGCAGTTAAAACTTTTCAGTGTAAAACAAGTATAAAATACCTTGCTATGTTTTTTTTAATATGACACAAAGGTTTATGAGCAAATGAAACCAAAATGAAGCTGTTGACACAAATTTTTTGAAAGTTGAGTTTGGTTTCACCAGCGACACCCAGGCCTGATTACTGCCAGACCTGTGCAAGCAAGAAATCACTTAAATAGAGCTACAGTATTATTTACTAATGAAGAAAACATGAAACAGTGGTGAACTTTCCCAGAAGTGGCCAGCTGACCGAAAATACTTCAACAGCGCATCAATGACTATCCAGGAGGTCCCAAAAGAACCCAGAACTAAATCTAAAGCTCTGAAGGCCTCATTTGTCTCATTTAAGGTCAGAGTTCACAATTCAATGAAAAAAAAGAGATGAAAAGCAAAAACGGCCTCCATGGGAGAGTTCCAAGGACAAAACCAAAAACAACACAAAAGCCTCTTTCATATTGCAGTTTTAAGACATACAAAGCTGAAATTTGGTGGGTTGATAACTGAGAGCTAACTCAACACATTCTGAATGCTAATAGCAAGTTTAGGCTAACCGCTAATGCTAATTTAAAAAAAAGACTCTAATTCAGCCAATTTTCTATATAATGAGCTAAAAAGCTGATATACTGGTAGCTCTATCACAAATAGTAGCCAAAAAAATCCAAGATGGCCACCAAAGCTAATAACAAACATCTTTAATTCAGTCAATTTTCAATATAATGACCTATAAACTAATAGATTAGTAGCTGCAAGTAAGATTTATCACAAATAGTTGCCAAAAAAAGATCCAAGATGGCCACCAAAGCTAGTTTCAAAGAGCTTTAACTCAGCCAGTGTTTGATATAGTGATCTAAGAATAGGTATATTGGTAGCTGAGAGTAAACTTTGTCACATACTGGAGCTGGAAAAAAATCCAAGATGTCTGCCAAAGTTTTTGCCATTTTTGCCATTAGAATAGAGCACACATGAATAGAGCTATTTTCAACATCCCTAAAACTCTTCAAAAATGTTTATGAATTTTTAGTGCGTTTTATGCCTTTTGTTATGGTTCTGCTTTTTCTAACTTCTTTGTGTTAATGTTAGCTTCTTTGCTAATTTTAGCTTTTTTTTTGCTATTTTAGTTACAGTTGTTCTACATTCTGCTATTCTGCTTTTTTACTTTTTTCTTTCTGCTAATTTGAGCTATTTCTGCTTCTTACAGTTGCTCTCTGCTACATTCAGCTATTTGCTGTAATTTTAGGTAATGTTTAGCTTTCATTAGCTAAAGTTAGTTTTTTAAAACTAAATTCACATTTTGCTTGCTATTTCAGGTTTTTTCTTATTTTTTTCAATAAATTTGTGTTCTTTACGCTTTTTTATGATATTTTAAGAAATTTGAACTATATTTTAGCTGTTTTCGGACAGTACATGGCATACCGTTTTATAGTTTCTCCAGGAACTATTCCAGTAATCTTTTGAAATAAGCCTATGTTGCTTTATTGATCATGAAATACATGTCCTATAATGTATATCAATTAGTTTAACTACAAAATAACTGTACAGGGTTTAAAAGTAGTCGGCAACCATTAAAATTTGTCATGCAAAATCTTTATTTCAATACATTTTCACCAGCTACTTCAGTGTTTATAGGAAGACATGTTAAGGTGTTGGAAATGCCATGTAGAGCTCAGTTATTGTTTGTTTGCAGTGCTCAGCTGTAGCAATGAGATGAGTAACTTGACCTTTTAGTTGAAGTTAAACACAAAACATCAAAGTTAATTACAACTGGCCCTTTAAGAGCAACCACAGTGCTCATGGGGCCCTCAGTGAAAATGAGTTCGACAGCCCTGCCCTGAGCTTAAGCCTCTTTCAAAACACAGATCTGCGAAATTGCCGCACAGACCAGTCCGACTTTAAGCTCTCATTCATAAATCAGAGGTGAAGCCAGCCAGTTCCCGGTCACTGCAGTGCGGAACCCAAAGAGACCTGGAACAGATCTCTGCTCGGCTCAAGTGGACCGCAACGTATTTATAGTGTGATGGTCATCTGCCTTGTATCAAACAAAACAAACTGAATTAATTTAATTTAGCAATCCTGTGGTTCAATATTTTTTAAACTAACTAGAAAGTTGCTGTTCCATGTCATCTTTATTATTCCCTCTGTAATAAATCTGTTGATTAATCCTGTGTTCACTCACCGACGTCTGTATCATATCAAACAAAAAACAAAAAAGTGAATTAACAAATTTTAGTGATCCCGTGGTTCAATATTTCTTAAACTACAGTAGCTACCAAGTTGCTATTTCACGCCATCTTTATTATTCCTTCGGTGATAAATCTTGTTGATTACAAGAATATTGAGTAATCCTTCGGTGGCTCACTGATGTCATCAGTTCATAATCAGTTTTTGCGCTGCAGCTGAGCAGGTTTTGTTTGCACAAGTCAGCCTGCCCAGATCTGACCATACCTCCCTTAGCGGCTCAAAATTGTCAGAGGTAGGCTCGCTTTTACCCCATTTGCTGCCTCTGTATTTTTTCTGAATGACCTGAGAAGGACAGAACACACATCAGTCTCGGACTGAGCTGTCTTATGAATGAGGCTTTATACTCACTTGGGTTCTTTGCTGAACAATGATCCAAAGCCCACCAACAAAGTTTCCACACAGTGAAAGATTCATAGCCAGTTAACACAAACATTTGTTAGCTGTTATTTCCACCAAGGGTGGCCCAACCAGTTATAAGTTTAGAATTACCTTTCCACTTCGGGACAGGTTTGTTTAAAAATAAAAATTAAATCATCATTTGAAAACTGGACTATGTATTTACTCAGGTTATCTTTGTCTGGTAATGGCATTTGGTTAATGATCAAAACAACTAAAACAGAAGAAATCTGGGAAGTGGTGACTCACTGGAGCAGAATGCTTGTTTCATTTGACTTTCAAGATTGTTATCTTGTTTGATTTCTCTGTGGTATATTTAAATTAGACTTAGGAAATACGCTGTTTTGACAATTTTTAAAAATTTTCTAGAAGGTGTTTAGTTTTGTTGTAGGCAATAACTCTGATGTTCCTTTATCTACACATGCACGATTCAATGAAGTTTATCTGAGGCACATTTGGTGAAACTCACAGATACTACACAGAGCTCTTCTTGCTTCACTGACAACTAGATGATTTTTACTTTAATTCATTTTGATCACAAAAGCATCCCCTAGCATCAGTATTTTAGATAGAAATCCTCTAAAGATTTTGCTTGATGATGGACCTAAAATGTGGAGCCTGGGTGATGTAACATGGTTCTAAAGAGTGGAGAGGCAGACAGATTTCTAAAGTAGTGTAAAGTGATAACGAGCAGAAACACACAATTGAACACCCGGCGGTCACACACTCAGCGCTGAGTGAAGAGGGACTCCAGTTTCAAATGTTTTAGCAGGAAGTGACATGGATGCCAGAGGAAGCAGCTGGTCCTTAAACCCATACATGAACTCCAAGCAGGCGAACAGAGACAGACAAACAGAGCTTTTGGCAGCAGAAGCTGAAATGTCTAAATCAGATAAGGAGTTACTCAGAAATAATGGGCAATATTGGTGCAGTTTGTGCAGTTTGTTTATTTGGTGCAGTGAAATTAAATTTAAGAGGTTATAAGGATCACAAAGAAAATTCTGTTTTTAATGTGGAGAGCCTGCTTGTTTCTGTTTACATTATATACTTCCACTAATGTCTCCTCTGTCTGTTGGTGCTGAGGAAGCCATCCTCCTGTTTGTTTCAGCAGCAATATTGAACATTTATTCAGAGCAAACATCCAGAGTATGGACACTCACTTGGGAAAGTGCATTTTCCCCCCTTATTTTCTCATATCTTCTTCACACTGTGTGACCAAATCAGTACATGTGCGTAAATCCCCTGCTGGCTGTTCCTTTGGGACAATGTAAGAGACAGTGGTTCTAATTACATTTTCATTTTAATCCCTCGTTGACTCACCCAGTTCTGCAAGAGCGAGAGAGAGAGAGAAGAGAGAAAAAAATATTTAAAAGCCCACTTAGATTTTATTCCTATTTATTTAAATGAAATCTGCATTAACCAATTTAGACATTTGATTTATGTCTAAATGTACTTCTGCTTTATTTTTTTTTACATTTCTGTGCTCTGTTTTACAGCAAGGGGTTCAGATTAATTTTTACTGAGGGCCACACAAGCATTTTGGTTGCTTTCAAAAGGCCTGTTGTAATAACCTTTGATATTTCATTGTTAACTTCAATTAAAATGTCACATGCCATGTCTGAGCTCAGCTAACAAACAATATGTGAACTCAACATGGTATTTCTTGCATAGAAACAGCATTTTAAGACATCCTCTTATAAACACTGAAAAGTACTACATCTATGACTGACTAAATGTGAAATAAATAATATAGAAATAGTATTATAAGTAAAAGTAGGAGAGTTATACTCACTGTTAAATTGTGGTGAGTAGCTGCCACCTTAATCCTAAACTTTCCCATTTTCTGACTGGGAATTCCTGCTTGAGGGGCATTTAAGTTTAAATTACCAACCAGTACAACTGGGCCACAGCAAAGGTAGCCTGCAAAAAAAAAATCAGTGAAATAGAAATGTTACATGACAAATTACTCTAGCTGCTGGCTAATGGCTTACAGCTACCAACTACTTTTGAACCCTGTGCACCTTCACCTACTGGTGGGACGTCGTCTTTTCATGGGTAAAAGAATCGATTGACTCGATACAGTATGGGAGATGTAGTTTATGGTCAATGCTGGCTTTAATGCAGCATACACTTATTTTAAAAACATTAGTACATCTTTAAAACTCTTGCTGGCCCCATTAAATGCTGTAGGCCTTGCATTTGCCACATTTTTTTACGCAGGTCTTGCTGTTTTTTTAGCTACTTTGTTTTCATAACTTTTTTTAGATAGAGTAAAAGTCTAAAATTTAGTGTTAAATGTTGACTTATTTGTTTAGGGTCGACAATCCTAAACAGGAACAAACAGGAACACACCAACATACCAGAAGACACATTTACAAATTAAGAAGAAGCTGTCCTCATTTGATTATTTAACAAGGGTTGTTTCATACAGACAGACTTTAGTTTAAAGTTAAACCCATCAACACCATTTTCCAACAAGGTGTGTGTGTGTGTGAGGCGAGGGGGGGGGGGGGGTTACATTTTCGAATCAGCATAATTTAGATGGTTGCTTTGTGATTCACTCAAACTGAATTAACAAAAATTATACTGCCACTTTCTGAGTCAGAGGAGGCTTTGCTGGCAGGCAGAGTTTGGGGGGTGGGGTGGACTTGGATCAATGCTTCTTGTTAGGTTTAAATCTGGTCTGCTCCTTTTCAAATGTTGATCACTGTCCAATGATCTGATGGCGGCAGCATCCACTCCACAGCCTTTTCTGCTCAGTCATTTCCATTTCTCTGTTATATCTGATTCACTTTGCAGTGAATTCAAATGTCACTTGCCAGGAGAAAATGTACTTAAACATCAAGTTATGACATTTCTCCAATGAGTCAGATTCACAAAAGTAGGAACTGATGGCTACGGTGGCCATACTGTGCCTTTTAGATTAAGATTTTGTAAATAGCTGTTTATTTCAATGAAAAAAAATCTAAAACATGTTAAATTTGTGGAGATCTAATATTACTAATATATATTTTTAATTAGCTCACATATAACAGAAAGGCACTGTAGACGTTTTCACTAAACTTCCTGTCGGCTGATGAATTAAAGAAAGAGCTGCTGGTCATTTTTTTCAGAGGATTTATTAAACAGCGAGCTTTCAGAGGTGAGGAATGGTAGTTTGTGGTTTAAGGTTGGCAGGTTTTGTTTACACAGGGAGGTGAAGGACGAACATGGCTGGAATCATAGATGAGGGAGTGTCAGCTGGAAAACAAGGCTTTTGTGTCTCTGTAAATATTTTCACATAGTCTCCAAAAAAAAAAAAATGTGTCAACTGTCACTACTGAGTTTGAAGGATCCTATTCCCAGAGTGGCTTGTAACATTTCACATAAAATAAAACACAATACGAAGCACTGCATATTTTGACATTTAGAGGCATCAAACGGATTTTCCTGAACAATTTTCATTGCCAAAGCATGTTTTAAACTTCTTAAAATAACACTACATATTATATTTGAACATAAATCCTTTTAGATAGGGACATTTCAGGAAACACAGAGGTAGTTAAGGCTATGTTACATAGCTTTTCTCTAATATATTATCACACAAACAGACTCTTTTCTGCAGAGTCTCCATGGAGTTCAGGGAACAGCTGAACATTGTTGCTGTGGGACTTGTGCTGCCAGACTCCCAGAGGTCCTGTTGTTGGTATTCCCACTGTGTTGTCCTGCCTCAGCTAACCTCCTCTCACATTGTTTTTATTTAGTTTTTTTTAATACACTTTAGACTTTTACCATCTCAGGTTTTTATTCTGAATTTGAGCTCTTTGTCATTTAGCTTCCTTTATAAAACAAACAATAATGAATGAGTAATGAGATAAATAAATAATGAGAATAGGTCATCATCAATGTATGCTCTGACAATCAGTGATGCTAAATTGTGCAATTACAACGCTGTTCTTGAAGAAGAGGAGTTGGACTCAAATTATTGTAATAGGTGGTGTACTCGGCTCACTAAGGGCAGATTTAATTGCATATTTACCATTAACAGTCTGCAAGTTTTTTTTAACAATTTGGAGTAATTACACAGAAGAACTAAACAGCTACTAAATTGTCTTTGTTGTTTATTTTTTTTATTTATTCAAAACTGCAGAAAAACAATTTGTGCACCTAGTATATGATACACTGCAGATAGAAAATGTGATTGCTCTTAAGCATGTTTATACAAACACACACACATCTTGTTGGATTTACACCAGAAAGTCAAACCTTATCTGAGCTTCATCAGAGAGTGTAGGGTCCCCCCTCCTGGTAACAACTGGAAGCACAATGTCCAGCTAATTACATCACAGCTGGTTTTACTCAGTATGAACTGCTGACAACACTGTGTAGGTCACGTAGACACACTTCTTCACCTCGTTCTCAGCCAGAATAATCGACCAAAGTTTGATTTATTTATCATTTAGACAAATAAGAACAGGGTTGATCCCTAACTCTTTTCTGCAGAACAACCTGCTGAACAATGTTCCTTTTATTCTCAAATGTCATTTGGTTGCAGGGACTTTTGCATCTATATGGCCAGATTCTGAAATATGCAAAACCTGACTTTTATCATCTGAATCTTTGTAGAAATGTTCTGTTTATGAGATGCAGCAGTAGTTTTATATAGACCAGGGCTCCCGAACAGGCTGTGACTTTTGCGCCCCCCCCCCCCCCCCCCGGACACACACACGGTGTCACACCATACCTCTTAACCTAACTAATAAAGCACAAAAGAGCTGCAAATAAGGTGAGGACATTGAAGAGGTCCTCACTTAACATCAAAGACCTCACTTTGATAGTAACTATGGGGCAAATGGTCCTCACTCTGTAGCAGAAACAAGTACACACTCACACTCACACCCACACCACTCCCCGGGCGTCCAGGTTGCAGACGTACAGTAAATCCTAAGCAGACTGAATAATCTATATAAAAAATGTGACTGGACTCCAATGAGAGATTCCCATAAGTTGTGTAGATTGAATTAAACTTTTACATTTTCTTTTGACATGTTTGGTGCAACAATGATGCCATCAGAGCATCAGCCTGATTAAAGCTGACAGATCACTGATATTTTTTGTTTAGCTTACATTTTTTCCCATCAGTTCACAAGATCACCTGAAAAAAAATAGAATCTGAAGATGAACAAGATTTAACTCATTGTTTTGGTTTGTTTCTCAGTAGTCAACCCCATGATTCCTTTTCTGCAAAGAGCCTAGAATTTACTCAAGTACAAACACAGCATGCAGAGACAAGCTCAACACTGGATTTCTCAGAAAGCAGAGGGTTGCCAGTTTAGGATCGCTCAATATCTTCCCACACTTCCTCCGGTTTCTTCTGCAGGCCTCTTACATCGAGTGCACTCTGTGAATGCCTGTGTTTGCAATCTCCAAGAGCAGCTTCCTCCGGCGGCGCTCATCTTTTTTTCGCACCCTGCTGTCACCACTCCGCACACAAATGCTCCAACACAGGTGCTGAGAATAAAAGCACAACAACAGCAGGACTCTTGGTTCAACTCTTGGTTTTTCAAAAAGAAAAAAATCCATTTGATTCTAATGATGCAACAAATGGCAAAATGAGACACTTTGTGTGTGTGCGAGTGTGTAGAAGTCTTAACCAGCAGGTGAACATGTGATTGCTGCTGCTGTGGCTTCCCAATTTCCTATTTTTATGTCTCATCTGAGGAACAGTCAAACAAGCATTCATGCAGCCGCTGTGGGGAGCCTCGGTCTATTGTGTGTCGATAAACATAGTGTGTGTGTGTGTGTACATATATACACTTAACTGCATGCAGAGGTGTATGTGTGTGTGTGTGTGTGTGTGTGTGTGCATATCTGGCAGTGCTCCAAATCTCAGGGCTAATGGAGTGCTAATGTCCCTGGTGTGCCCTTGTTTACTTAATAGCAACATATGGGAGGACAAGAAGAGAGCCTTTGCCTCCTTAAGAGTGACACAGCCTGTATTTCTGACTCACTGGTCTCATAACACTTCCTGCATTTCTTCCTGAAATAATCCTCATATGCTGAGAATTACATCTTGATCCTAAACCCCTGCACTTTATTCTGTTGGTGCTCACCTTTTGATTAAATCAGTCTTTTTCACACACCAAAGCAATTTGTTTTCTTGAACATAAGCCAAATGTGAAACAGGTTATTTGTGGCAAATACTACCTTTTACCATCATCGTCATACATCTGCTAAAATTACTCAAATAGTTCAACTGTACTTTATGTAGTTCACTTCAGTTTATGAAACCGTGTTGACCTTTTCTCATTCTCCATGTTTCTCAGTTGTGGAAGGCAAAAACCTCATACCCATGGACCCCAATGGCCTGTCTGATCCCTACGTCAAACTGAAGCTCATACCAGATCCTAAAAACGAGACCAAGCAGAAGACCAAAACAATCCGCTCTAACCTCAACCCCAAATGGAACGAGACCTTTACATTGTGAGTGAACAGGAAGCTTTCATACATTGTTGATTTTTTTATCTAACACAATATTAATTTGATGTCAAGATTTGTTTTAAAGCTGCTTTACACTTGAATGCATTGCTTTAAAAGTGACCCTTTACATTAGTTGTTTAATTTATTTAGTAGCTTATGTGGTTTTATTAATGATAATTACTATCATCTGCTGTGCAGCAAGCTGAAATCTTCAGACAGAGACCGCAGGCTGTCTGTGGAAGTGTGGGACTGGGACCGGACTACCAGGAACGACTTCATGGGGGCCCTTTCCTTTGGAGTATCAGAACTCATGAAGTCTGCAGTTTGTGGCTGGTAATGCTAAATTTTAGAGACATCAACCATGGCAGTCCTGAAGATGCAAAACTTTGCACTAAAGAAACACCCTTAGATTTTTACGAGGCCATTCATCTTTTTTGTCTTCTTTTTATTTTGCTTTATTTTTAGGTACAAGTTGTTGTGCCAGGAGGAGGGGGAGTACTACAACGTTCCCATCTCAGTGGAGGATGATGGAAACGAGGAACTGAGAAAGAAGTTTGAAGTGAGGGTTTCACAAAATTACTAGTTATTATCTGTCTGGTGGCTTGAGTTAATGTGTTGTCACTGGTGTATAACACAAATGTTTGTCACTCAATGTCTACTTGTTCTTTTACGTTTGAGTCCTTTGAAATAATTTTATTTTAATTCATGAGTGGATCTTGCTGTAGCTTTTCTATTGCCCGATTTTCTGTCTTTAAAAACATTATGATTTACATATTAATTTAATAACTGTTGCCGTTGTAAAGGTTTTGACAAGACATTATACAAAGTGTTAATCTGAAACGAGTCCATCATTACGTTTTTAAACACCTTCACGGTTGATCCAGTTGCCCTGAGCTGAAAAAGCATGTCCAACACAATTATCAGATTGTCACCTGCTCTCCTGAGCAGCACAGCTGTTGAGTTAATAACCATGTGGCAGCTGCAGCTTCCAAAGTCTATGTGCCGCTTGTTGTCTTGTTGCACTCTGAGAAATTGTTTCGGCTCTGATCGTTTCACACTGGAGCAACAAATTTAGATTATTTTCCAAGCTTGGGTCGGATAGATTCCAGCTTAGAGAACAGCAGCACATCCCTTTCCAACCAGAAGCTGTTCGTTTAATCCACAAAGACACCTGATGTATTTCCCGTTAGATAACAGCAGAAGAGCTGGACCCACTGTTTTTCAGCACAGTGATCACAGTTTAAATGATGACTGAATAAGCTCATTGTACAAAATAGGGCTTTTTGGAACAATAATGCTGTCTGATATCTATAATAAATCATATCACAGTTTGCAGTTTTTTAGGCTGATGAATTGGTTAGTTTTTGTTATTTCTAGTATTTTCTTGCAAATAGCATTAATATGTAGCTTTATCAAATTACTTTTAGACTAAAGTTTTGTAGCTTACCCATAAACTATTAGAAAATGTATATGTGGGTGTTTAATGGCACATGTAATTATATTGTGACAGTTAGGGTTATGGATAAATATATCAGCCACAGATGATCACCGCTCTCAGAGTGGGTACATGATTGAATTTTCCGCATTTTGCAAAAACCCACGACAGAAAACAGTTATTTTTGTGAATACTTTACAAGTTGACAAATCCTACTTTAATGTATCTGACCTGTTACCTTAAACCCTCCCTCCAAACAAAGGCTTCTTTTTATTTGTCTCTGCTTCTCTGCCTAATAAGGAAACTTTCTAAGTGGGAGAACTTGCAAAGTTGCAGGGTGTTCAAATACTTATTTTCCTCCAATATATATATATATATATTACTGCTGGGCACGGTAACGCATTATTATCACGTTAACGCAGCTGACGCTTAGCGGCAATAATTTTTTAACGCGAGTTAACACAGTTATATATTTCTTTTGATTTCTCCATCTGATCTCTGTTCACTGGGCAGCTAACACACACACAGAAACACACAAACTTAGTGGTCACGGTGGGGAGGCGGGATCTTGATCACTGTTGGTTTAGATGGCTTTAGTCGCACATTTTAACCAATGAGAGCCTTTGTTGTTAAGCCGTTGCGTGGCAACTCGCAGCTGCTCTCATGAACCCGACCGAGCTGCAGCCGGGGCAGAAACATGATGGAACTCACCAGATTCTTCAGGGCATTATTTTATTTTAAAACGTTTCTTGACGGTGAGCTTGAAAGAAATAAAGTTCTCTGTAGGCACAGCAACGCTAAACCGTCTCACCACCAGAGCAGTTTGAGCCTGAAATATCACTGCAGTTTAAAAGCAGTGTAAACAGAGGGAAGTTCTGTTGACGAGACTGTGAAGCGTGTTGGGGGGACAAAAAGAAAAAAGTAAGACTGGCTTGTGTTGCCTTATTTGTTTAAAAGTTTTTTAAAATGCATTGCCCCTTGTCAAAATAAGGTGAGATCAATCCATGTCCTGGCTCTAATCATCTTAAAATGTGTTTTTACACTGCTGTAATGTTGAAACAAAGTGGAATTAACTGTGTCCCATAAAAGAGGAGCTAAGGTTTAAAAGACAAAAAGTAAAGAAAAAGCTTTTTTATTCATGTGTTCATGTTAAAAAGAATGATTTTCTTAG
>JARVJO010000111.1:11978349-11990443 GCA_031762555.1 Cynodonichthys magdalenae | reverse complement strand
TGTCTCTCCAATGCACACACATACAATATACACAGTGATAGAAGCACAATAGCGTGAGACATAAACATTATAGTATGGAGATTATATACAAATAATATATACATGTTATGTACAGTAAGCATGCACAGGGTGCGTGTGCTGTAAAAGGGGAGGTTAGCCACTAGTTAGCAGGTCTGATGTTTGGAATTGTTTATCAGGGAGATGGCCTGGGGAAAGAAGCTTTTTCTGTGTCTGGTTGTTTTTGAGTATGTGGCCCTATGGCGCCTGCCGGAGGGGAGAAGTTGGAAGAGACTGTGTCCTGGATGTGTCGAGTCTAAAATGTGTCGAGTCTAAAATAATTTTCTTTGCCCGTTTCCTGGTTCTTGTGGCATACAGGTCCTGAAGCATGGGCATGGGAGCACCAACAACGCTTACCTACATAAATAAACACTTGATTTCATAACTATTATTCAGAAGGAAGGGTCTCATATTGATAAGACATATTGATTCTGTTTAAAGCATGTGACTGAAAATACTAGACTGGATCTTAAATTAAGTTAATAATACACAAAATTTCCTTCAAAGCTTTGTGTGTTTTCTGAAAATCTTAGTTATGCGATTATTTTCAGAAGATGATGATTTATAAAAGTAACTGCCCATTTATGATTTTTGAAGTCAGTTGACTGATGCAACTGTAGAATAAAACTGCGATGTTCAAAATGGTATGTCTGAATAGATGCAAGAATCCACTGGATTTACTTTAAAAAACTTTATTCTCGTCTCTGACTCCTACCAGTTTCAGCACGGCCCGGCCTTAGCTTAAGACCTTGAGCCAAACCAAAACCAAAACAGCCCAGCAGGTTGTCTAACAGAGACTCTGCAAAACTCTCACAACTTCTAAAAACTTCAACATTATAACCTCTTCAGTCTCTTCCTGGTTACACCCCTGAATGTGGTAACTTTTATGTCAAATGTAGAACGTAACTCATTTTTGTTTATACAGACAGAAAGAACATTGATAACACACTTACCGACTCTGTCTGTTTTAAACTTACTGCTGCAATGATCAGAACATATAAATTATAAAACTGCATCAAACATTCAGTTGATCAATTACAAAATATCCTTTCACAACCATCATAAATCAAATTTAATAATTGTGGATGATCACTTTCTGCAATAATTACAGATCATCCATTGAGTCTGCAGATATTTTGCTAACAAAACCACAAACACATCACACAGACCCAGGCAAAAACATTATGGCCTACCTTCTGCTTTTGGCAGCAGGTAATAAATAAACATGTTTCAGCTGCAACTGGGCCACATGATGTTATGGTGGTTAAATCCTGCATCCCCTTCTTGCTTCATCTAATCACTTAGTTAATTAAAGTCACCTGTAATAAATCATTTTCTTGCCTTGTCTATATTTAGTCTTTGCTTGTCATCACTACACATTTGCTTATTGCTTCTGTAGTCCTCCCAGAATTTGTCCATTCCCTCATTTAACTTTACTTTAAGCTCTTCCTTCTTTACTTCCTAAAAATACAGTGTCACAGTTTTTTGTTTTTGTTAAATTGGTTGCTTAAAACACAGCTGGACTTCCTACATTAATGACACCTGTAACATGAATGAGTGATAATTTGCACTGACAGTTGTGGCTTAAGTTTTGTTCAGTTGTTTAAAGCTAGTGTCACTAAATCATTGTTGTGACACATTTATTTGCTTACTCTTTTACAGTTTTTATTTTGGCAGACAGAAATATGCCCATTTCTGGATGAGTTCTTCCTTTTTTTTTCCTGAGTAAACTGTCAGATTTCAAAGTCCTTCCAAGCAGCTATCCACAGATCCCTGGGTTGTTTACTTTTGGATTAACGGTTGTGAAGCTTCTGCATAATTTAAAGATGTTTTGTTTTTTTTTTTAGTGGAAGATTCACATGCAGGTTAAACCATGCTTAAGGGGTTAATATTCGTTACATATTGCTCATCAAGTTGTCCAGAACTGATTTACATTAACTTACATTTAATAACAAAAACAGACTTTTCACTCTGCAAAAGATGAGAAACTTTCTAGAATATACATCTCACGGTTTTGGCATCAATAGTTGTAGAAACTCAGGATCCATCTTTGACAGAAGTGTTTTTGACTTGACTCTTTGAAACTAAGCAACATCATTAAGTATTATGTTTTTTATACATGGAACATTGAAAGATTTCCTCAAGGGAGAACACAAGACACAATTCTGTATTTGTTCATATTAGATGGATTTGATAGTGAATGTAGTAGTTTTTATTCCTATCTTGAGGCTTTGCAAAATCAATGAGGTGTGGAATAATGTTCTTTGTTTCAATGTTCCTTCCCCTCTACTTGTTTTTCTTTGCCCTCTTTTTCTGTTCTCATTTATTTTACCTAAATGGGTCTGTGTTTGTGCCCCAGTGCTCCTAAAATTCCTTTTTTTGTAAAGCTGACTATTTATCGTGAGTTTGTGGGGACCTCTCAATAAATAGTGTCCGTTGATTTTAGTTTAATTTAATGCTGTTTGCTGAGTGTCGTCTACATGACTGAGTGTGTGGCTCATTATTGACTTCCTTCGCTGACTGGACCAATGATTGGCTGAGCTGCTGCTGCTCTTCTTTTTAATGAATACACAATGCTTGACAGAAGCTCTGACCATGAAATAAAAAGAGAAAGAAATTTTTTATGTAATCAAAAAATGAAGTAAAAGGGAGTGTTTAGAGGGAGTTGAAAGAAGTAGAAGGGAAACTTTAATTGACCTTTTTAGTGACGTTTGCAAAAGATGTTTGGTGCAGGAAGAAGACTGTAGATCACCACTTCGCCATGCCCTCAGTGAAACACAGTGGTGGCAGTGTCATGCTTTGGGATTGCTTTACTTCAGCTGTAATTTGGGTTTTAGTCAAGCTGGATGAAATTATGATCAGTTAGTATGTTTATTTCTGGCTTAAACCAAGCTTTAAATAAGGGTGTATTCACACCTGACATACAGTATTTGGTCCGCTTTAAACGGACCAGAGTTCATTTCCCCTGTTGCTTTTATGTAGCTGTGAATACACTTATGCAAACCCTAGTGTGGACCCAACAACTGGACTGAGACCATTTTTGAGGTGATCTCCGTCCACTTCCAAACAAACTCTGGTGTGGTTCGCTTCTCATGTGAATATAGACCTGCCTCAAACTGAACCAACAGGAAACATGCACCTTTTTAGACGTAGAAGTATATCATTGCGAAACAGCTTTTGAATGAGCTACTTTTGAAATTCTAAATGATACTGCAGTTTTAATAACAGCACTTTATTTTTTTTTGGGTCTATGCTCTGTCCTTCTGTCCAATGGGAGCAATGACCGTGAACCGCATGGCTTTGTTTATAAATTACAGTCCGCTTGCAAAAAGCACAATGTGAATGTAAACCGCACCGAAGGGAAGTCTGCTATTTGGTCCAGACCAAACAAGTGGACCAAAGGACTTTCCTGGTGTGAATACACCCTAAGCATGTGTCCAAACCAACAAAAGAATAACATCACCAGAAGAAAATTGTGAAATAGTTTCACCATTCGGAATTGAAATTTAAACATTATTGTGTTGAATGTGAACTTATCTTAGGATTTTCACAATTTTATCTTGACATTGTTCTGAGAATATTCTTGAACATGAAATCCGATGCAGTGATTGATTCTTGCCTGAGTTTTTTAACATCATCCAGGATCAGCTTTGCAGCGCAGCAAATTGTCGTAAATCAGCTGTAATACTGATACTTCAGATTTAGTTCTGCACTTTGCTTAAAGGGAAACTGACACACTTGATAACTTGACTTTTAAGCCCAGCTTTGAGTCAAGATTTCATTTACACTTAAGTCCATTCTTAACGGCATTCTAAAGAGTATTCTTAAGAAGTTTGATAAATAAGGACCCTGGTCTTTATTTCAAATAGGTGAAACAAAAAATAATCAATAATTATCAGTTTTGACTGATATGGAACACATTGAACATTACACATGATACATTTTCCATCCCTGTTGCCTATCCGTAACAAGAAAAGTCACATCAGAGGTGAGAAATGTTTCAAAATGTGTTGTTGTAGTCTCACTATTTTACATCACCAGAAGAAAACCATAATAACTGGGGGTGTTTAAGACTTTATATCCACTGTACATCTCCACACCTCTTTTAATAATGAATTTAACAAATGTAGACCCTCAGCAGGAACATTTGGGTGTTTATTAAACTTTGGAATATGTTACTAAACTGTTGATTGGTGGAGCTCCTAATGTTAGACACAGCAGATTTCTAGTGTCAACACATAGGCTGTTCTTTTTTTCTGGTTGTGAGAGGGCATCACACCTTGATGTGATGCTGACAGGCATGAACAAACTCACTTTCAGGGACATCACAAGGTGTGAGGCATGTCATCCTAATGGTGACAGCCATGTGTTTTTCAGCAGGGGGGCT
Source organism: Cynodonichthys magdalenae (assembly GCA_031762555.1). Taxonomy (NCBI): domain Eukaryota; kingdom Metazoa; phylum Chordata; class Actinopteri; order Cyprinodontiformes; family Rivulidae; genus Cynodonichthys; species Cynodonichthys magdalenae. Next base: position 11,985,999 of record JARVJO010000111.1, on the reverse strand, counting down.
TTCTCACTGGAACTGGCAGTCCTGTAAACTGTAAAAAATAATAAATAAAACTTCTAATTACTTTTTTTTCCCTTGTCAGCAACTGTCTGATGCACTATTGCTCTCTGCATGCTTTGCATGACAGAGCTCACAAAGGTTATTTTAAGTAGTAAAATAACTCAGAATAATTTTTCTTTTGAATCCAGGAACTTATAAATTACAGCAATGCAATTGAAAAGAAACGTGAACAATGAGAACTGGAATCAGGCGCAGGAAAGTCTTTGCTCCGACTCCTGTGTGAAAAACTACTGTTGAGCTATGCGCGACATAATGTACAGTGGGAGGACAGAGGAAAAAAATATGACAATTTATCCCCCATGACTCAATATTTTAGTTAAATACAAGAAAATATTTACATTTTTTGTGGTAGTACATTAGTACTCCTATGTATAATACAACCCCCAACTTTATGGATGAATTTTGGGGTTAATTTTCTTACATTATAGACACAAATAATTGGTAAATTACTATAGCAACACAGAAAAAATTACTAAGGCTTTAGCAAAGAAAGCAAATTACCAGCTGCTTGGTGTGCCAAGATTTTCAATAAAAACCTCACCTGATCTGTTAACCCTTGTCATGTGAATGTGAGCTGTAAATATCATCTAAATATATTATCATTTTTTTTCATTCAGCATTTTTTTATGTATTTATTTTTTTGTTTATCACAATTTAAATGTTTATATATATATATATCATTTAACTAAGACCACAACAGTACCAGACTTTAGCTTGTGGTCTTATTTACTGTTTGCACACCATTTGGGTTTTACAAAATGCAATCTGTTTACATTTTTGTACACTGGGTCTGTGTGAAAGTAGCAGCAGTGCTTTAAAAGCAGAATGAGCAGAACAAGGGTAAAAGCAATTATGTCACACTTTTCAGGCCCATCTGTTCAGCTGTCTTTTGCTGACCTAGAAAAGCTGTGGAAATAAACTGCAAGTATCACCACTGAAAAAAAGAAAAAAAAGACAGATCTCCACTTTTTATATCCTTGTTTGTATGTTTGTTACCAAAATATCTCATAAACCACTGGATGGATTTTACTGAAAGGTAATCACTGGATCATTGTCTACAACAGATTTTAAATATTGAGCTAAAATCTGGTGTGGTAGTAGCTAGAGGAAGTTTGAGATTTTGAGCTTTTTAAACACTAAAATGTTTTCTAATGTGACACTGAATCACTGAACAGTTAGGACACTGGTTGTTTGAACTCATACTTTCTTGTATTTTATTGAATTTTTTTCTATTTTTGCCATGATGCAGTTGATGACTAAACACCCATCCAAGCGTCTGGGCTGTGGCCCCGAAGGAGAGAGGGACATCAGAGAGCATGCCTTCTTCAGACGGATCGACTGGGAACGCCTCCGAAACAGAGAGATTCAGCCACCCTTCAAACCCAAAGAGGTTAGTCTGCACCTTCAGGCAACAAATGCACTGCAACAATGGCTGTGTTTTTGGAGAGCTTTCCAAGAGAATTTTAGTCATTATTAGATTAGTTTAATTGAAACATCAATCAATAAACTTTTAGAGAGCAAAGTGGGACAGAGATGACAATTTTTCTCACCTCATTTTATCAGCTGCAATTAAAATGTCACTAAACCCATTTTTACCACACAAATTTTTCAAATATGGATAAAAAAAAACAATCACATGAACATAAAATGTGATTATGCATCTTCTAAACTTAAGAGAAAATAAAATATTTAGTCATTTTTGGTCTGCAAAAGGTCTTTTAAACATATGTCTGTTACTGTATTAATTTCTTGGTACCAGAGAAGAGGAACTTGTGATATTTTGGAAGATTTTTGAATATTTGCTTAGGATTTACCTAACGATTGGTGAAAAACACAAATAAGGGGTTTATTTATGTCAGCTACCATATTGCAATTTATTGTGCCTGATAAAAATAAGTACATTGAGGTTAAAAGTAAACAGAACCCATTTTTTCTTTTTCTTTCTTTTTTTTGTAGATTTTTATTCCCCACTCATTTTAAATTATGTAAATTCTAAAAATGTTGTACTATATTAAAACACAATGGTCTGATCTTAAAAATAACTATCCAATACAAACTATTTTGTGCCTAAATCTTTAAAACACAGATTTAAAGTGGCAATGGATGATTGTTTTTAGCGAAAAAGTTTATTCCTCTAGAGACAGTATTTTAAACATTCTACCAGATTTTGTCAAACATTTTTTGTAACTTATTGTCATGGAAATATAAACATCAACATCATCATAAGCTCATATAATTTAAAAGTGCATAAATATGTAAGAAGTCAGTTTTTTGTCCCCAAATTGCGAGACTAATGTCCCTTTGCCATTGTCCCTGCGTTTTTAAAGACTGATACGCTTTAGTTGTGTTTTTTTTTTCCATTACTTATTCTAATAATAAAAACAATATATATAGTATAATATTTAAAATTTAAAAGTGACACAAATGTGAACTGTTACATATTTTTTCCAGTATGAAACAAATCAGAAAGAAACTTTTGTAGTAATACAGTCTGCTTTCAAGACTTGTTTTTCTTCACCTTTGTTTCATAGATATTGATTTAGTTAGATAAAGCATTTTTTCAAACAACAGTGTTATAAATAGCTCACACAGGATGATATGACTGCAGTATAAATTTCATCACCATGTATTTAAAGATTGATAAAATACCAGCATTAAGATATTGTATATCTCATTGGTACTGTGAGCTGCTGTTAAATTTATTTCCAAAGATGTTATAAAAATAACTGGTTCATATATAGTGCAATATCCTGAGATAGCTGATGTAATATGACTACAGTAGCAAGTAGGAAATTTATTAAAAGTGACTGACAGCTCCAAAAATATATGTAAGGAGGAAAGGAACACAATCTGAGCACACCTGAGCACCATGACTTTGCTCACATAATTTGTGTACCAGAGTGTTCTGGAGTAAAATATTGGGACATTTATGTGACAGCTGAAACAAGCACAGCAGTAAATCCATACCACAATGGCTGTAAAACAATAAATTCCTAAGCTTTACCAGCAAACACAAGTCACTCTGAAGCACTTTGTGTTATCAAAATTTAGCTGCATATTTATTTTGTCACACTGACATACATCACTGTTTTAAATATTTGTTCAACTGTTTTTATTGAATAATAAAAGTGAATTGCAAATTGCGAAGTTGTCATTTTTAGTTAACTTTACCTAAATGGGGACATATTCAAAATTCACTTTTTTAGCTCTTAAATATATTGTGTTGTGTACTTAGAATCTCTAGAAGTGCAGAAATTTTGAATTTAGTCTCTCCCGGTGCTGCATAGATATTAGTCCTTGGGCCAAAGATTGGTGTCAAAAAGGAACTAAAAAATTTGGAGAAAAATTTAAATTTTAAACTTGGGTTGTTTTTTGTTACGGTCTCGTTAAAGCCGTCCAGTCCAATGATACAAGATTAAACTGATGCTGTTTTCAACAAATCAAACAAACCAGGGGTAACCACATTACATCATGATCACTCTCAGATATTTAATTTCACTTCATGATCAAACTTAGATTTTAGATCAACTTTATCATAAGCTTTCTTAACAGTGCTATTTATGCTTCTGCTGCTGAGCCATAAGGACTATTGAAATAAAAAACTCTTAAATCAGGGGTCACCAACGCGGTGCCCGCAGGGACCTTCTGAGTCGCCGCAGGACACACTCTAAAAATAGCACTGATTGACCGATCGTCATTGAAGCAGCGCACTAAATGCTAATGTAATGTTCCTGAGCGTGCAATAAAAGGAACTAAAAGTCACTCGTGTGCTCTTTTGAGTTTTTATTAACAAAAGCCACATCTCTCGTTGCACTAAACAGCTAATTCACTCCTGCGTCTCTCCGAGTCCCTCTCTGTCCTACATACAGGCACACACACTTAACTCCACCCCCCACCCTTCAGAAAATGAACCCTTTAGGGCACAGATATTCAGTTTGTTTACATCTGAGTAGAGGTGAACAAGCAACGTAGAACAAATTATTTTCACAATGATTTGGGGAAATTTTTTTCTGTACTTGTTTTTTATATTACATAACTGATATTTTGTATCTACAAGAGTTAGTAGGAATGATGAGCACAAAGGGCATGAGTTAATTTTTTTTACTGGTAAAAGTTTTTTTTTTTTAAATGGTAAAGAAGTTGGTAATTAATTTAAAAAAGGGTTTATTTTAAATAAAATATGTGATGTGTTCATTCCTACAAAGCTGTCAAGTATTTCATTTTTTATATTTACAAAATACATAAAATTATAAATGTTACTTATTGAGATTAAATAAAAAAAGTTTTATGTTTAAATATCTGTTTTCTGCTATAAAAAAATCATCCGTCCATTATTTTCTTGTTCCTAATCAAAGTCAAGGTGGGGGCTGGACTCTTTCTCAGGTCACCAGACAGACAGGGTCACAGACAACTATCCACTCTCCAGTCACACAAAGAGCTCCAAAAGTGATTCAAACTGGGAACTTTGGAATCGAATGCTGCTGCACAAAGTTTAAATTACTTAATAATAATAATTTATCATATCTACCACAGTAAATTATGATTATCATAAGGAGTCTTTAACATTGAGATGTAATCAGGGAGTCAAATATTTACATGTATAAATTTATTATAAATAATACTATAATTAAAGGTGAGCTGTGCAAATTTATGTTTGTATCAAGTAGCACTTCATGTTATTCAGTACCCCCTGACGTAGCGCTCAGTCTCAAAAAGGTTGGTGACCCCTGCCTTAAATAAAAGTCCACACATCTCCATCGATCTCCTTCCTCTTCAGACGACCCTGACCCACAGACCCCTCCCCAACAAGAGACATTTCAACAAGCACGACTGCAAAAGGCTCGGTTCACAGTTTGGGTACTCACGCAGGGCGCGCCCACCCTCACCAGTGGTGGCTGTATTATAGTCAAAAGGTTCCCTTTTTAAAATCTGTATTTCTCACGTGCGCGGGGGTGTGGGGATGTGTGAGCGGCTGAGGAGATGGTCAGCCACAGATAACAGCACAGGCAGGAGGATTTGGGAGACGAGTGGTGAACTTATTTCTAACTTTATCTGACTTATTTAATTTTTTTATTGTTTTTATCATCTTGCAGGCTCTGAGAGAAAATTAATTTGAAACTGAGGTTTTAAAAAAAATGTGAGATTGCTCTAAACGTCTGTAAACTTGCAGAATGAGGGAAAATCTGTGTCAATTACAATTTGTTTACATGAGCAGTTGTCAGCCCCTGTCATCCTCCAGACGCACGACGGAGCGCGTGTCTGAGGTGCCCAATCACTTTAGTTAACATTGATCAGCTGCCTGATTTCAATACACCTTAACATTCATGAGGTACTTTGCGTTGACTGTTTATGGTTGAGTGTGGGTGTGTAGAGGTCAGAACCTGAGGCGGGCCCTTGTGCGCAAACTATGACATCCAGCTGTGATCTATAAAGGAAAATTGCTTGAAGGGGTACGTGCGCACGTTTTTATAAATCTGAATTTTTTTTGGCATACACCATTTTCACCTTTTGGCCATATGTTCACTTTTAGTATGGTTTCCACGCAATCCTTTATAAATGAGGCCCCAGAGCTGTAGATTTATTCAATCAGAGCAGAGTAGGGTGTGTCTTTCTGATGTATGGTTAGGCCAGGTGCAGCAGAAAAAGACTGTCTGCAATTGAAAGCACTGACTAACCTACAGCTCCTGTCCTAAGTGAACATACCCCTCCTTCTCCCGCACTTCCCTTCCGAGCTACCCAGGACTTTGGTATCTGAAATGTAACATTATATTAAATGTTATTGTTGAAGTCTTTCTGTGAGCTTTGCTGTTTCAGCAAACAACAAAAGATCGATTTGTCCCGTTTTATAGCAAAGATGAGTTCCTTTAAAGGGGCAATATCATGTAAAATCAACTTTTATGAGTTTTATATCATGTTATAATGTTATCCTCTCATTAAAAACATGCCCAGAGTCTTGCTTTGACTTATTCATGCATGTTTGAGAAATCCTGTAGTGTCCTGAGGCAGCCAGGCAGGAGAGCAAAAATGACCGGTTGGGTCTAGAACCACCTTTTGGTAATATATTATCCTCTGGGCTGTGTCCCCAAGCCAAGCTTCCTCATCACAGAGCACACCTCCCCATCCCGCCCCGCGACTCCAGCAGGCTATCAGCAGCAACAACTAACAAACATCCGGTGAAAACCGTGTCTGCTGAGCTCCAATACTAACTACTTCTCAATCCAGTCCTTTTTGGATTAAAAAATGCCTTTGAGAAAATGGATATTGCCAAGGGGACTACCCTCTTCTTAAGCTTCACAAGGATGACACGGTTCTTAAAAAATGGTTGGACATTCAGAAGGACACAAACACTGTTGTGATCTGCCCTGGTAAGCTGAAAAACAACTCACGTTGGTTTGTTCACATCATTGATTGGTCTATGTGTGTTAACATTTTTAAATTATATTACGATCAGTACATGTGTGAGGCAAGGGCGTAATCACCATCTCAGGAGTGAGAGGGATAAATTTTTCAGAGGTCTATTGAGTTTTTTTTTATCAACCTCTCGCATTCAGTCACTTTCTCCTTAGTAGTTGAAAACACATAACACACACAGTACAGCACCAGGAGACAGAAGCCCCTTTCATAAGACAGCTCAGTCCGGGTCTGATGCATGTTTTGTCCTCTCCGAGCATTCAGATAAAACATGAATGCGGAGAGGCGAGTAAAATGAGCCCACCTCTGACGTGCCCCTGATCCACGAGTGGAGGTGATATCAGAGCCAGACTTGAGCGCCGCTGACCCACTTGTGAAAAAACAACCCGCGGATCCGCGCTCAGAAAATGATAATAAGCTGATGACATCAGTAAGCGACCACAGGATCTAACCAACAAACAGATTTATTACAGAGGAAATATTAAAAATAACATGAAACAGCAACTTTGTAGTTGGTTTAAAAAAATGTTGGACCACAGGTTCGCTATAATGAGCTGAGTTCTTTCTTTTTTTTTCTTTCTGATACAACGCAGAGAGAGCAGTAGAGGATTAATTTACAGAGGAAATATTAAAAATGACACAGAACAGCAACTGTGTAGCTAGATTAAAAAAAAATTCTGTAAAAAAATTGGTAACATGAGTTGATTCAGTTTGTGTGTGTGTGGGTGCTTGATACAAGGAAGACATAAGTGCAGCTGGAGAAATGACACGAAACACCATTAACATGTTTGAAATTTTTCCAGCTCACCTTTCTTCCTCTCTGATTATCAGTTTTGGAGAGGCCGCTTACAACGTTAGTTTCATCCACCAACTGCCGCGAAGGCGGCTGCATCGGTACCCTGCAGCATTTTATGGGGTAAAAGAACAAAAACACAGACCGACAGAACACCGGCCATTCTGTGATCCTCCAGAACTCACAAACAGCCAGTCAAAAATATAGCCAATCAAGGCACTAAAGACCTATCGTTTGGCTGATGGTCCTCTTTTGCATGTGACAAACCTGTTTGTCCACCATGTGGAGGCAGTGCTTATAAGGCTGAGTTCGCCTGAAACTCCTCAGACTGAAGAAGTCTCTTGGAGGAGAGACGAAACGTTTCATTAAAGAAGAACCTGTCCAGAGGA
>JARVJO010000111.1:11945574-11957992 GCA_031762555.1 Cynodonichthys magdalenae | reverse complement strand
CCTGTGGGGGGTCCTCCGGGAGTACGGGGTACCAGGCTCGTTGTTACGGGCTGTTAGGTCCCTGTACGACCGGTGTCCACTTAACTGAGTTAAGTAAATTCAAAGCAACATACTCATGTTCTTGGGTTAAAAAATTGGCATATTGCTTTAAATTTAGTCAACTCAAGTGAAACCAGTTGACATAACATGGTTCAGTAAATCCAACATTTCATTTTTAGAGTGCATGTCTGATACATCCTGCTGAGTGTGACATGTCATACAGGTGTGATGAATCTTACAAACCAATATAGTGTCATAAATGGTATATATTTATACTTCTCATCCAATTGCAATCAAATTCACTCTATCCAGAGGGCGCCATGTATCTGGATGTGAAATAGAAAATAAATACTATTTCTGCATTTTTTTAATTTAAGGAGTAGAAGTAAAAATTGAAAAAATCAACTAACTACTTTAGTAAAGTAAAAAAAACTAAAATTTCTACTGAAGTTAAATTAAGTATTTGTACTTCATTACACCTCTGGTTAGGCAGCGGAAGTTCCCAGAAACAGTCGCCAAAACAACGTTAAGGCCAGATATCGTACTCATCTCTTGCCGAGAAGCAAGTTTTTCTGTTGGAGCTCACTGCTCTGTGGGAGGACTGAATGGAGGAAGCCAATGAGAGAAAAAGGTCAAAGTACTCCAAGCCAGTGGAGGAGATCCAGAAACATGGATGATGGGTAACATGTGAACTCATGAGGAGATTTGAAGAGGCTTGGGTTGGAAGCTAAACGATTGAGCTATCTCAAAATGTTCTAGCCATAATGTTTATAGAATGTTCATCCATTTTTTACCTGCTTTTTCCTTTATGAGTCACAGGGAGTTGGTACCTTTTCTTTTTCCAGCAGTTACTGTGCAAGAGGAGGTCACAAGTCCATTACAGTCCATCTCTGAAGGCCTGGAAATGATTCTGCGAGCTTCTCACTGAAGGATGACAGCTCTAACATTGTGCAGCCGCTCCACACCTGCTTATAGATTAAACAACCAAAAATAATCAAAGCTTAAAAGTTATCAGAAGTTTTTTTTTTTTAATTTTACTAGTTTATCCCTCACATTTATGCCTGAAATGATCAGAGAGGAGCATGATTTAGAAGTTTAGGATGTTCAGCTTTTTGCATGTTAGTTTTGTTCATATCCTAAAATAAAAATGTCACCATGTAGCTAAGATTTTCCAGATGCCTCCAGCAAAATAAGAGAAAAAATAAGATTTAGCCAGAGGCATATCTAGGGCAATTACCTCAACAAGAAGTCAAGTATATATGAAGTAGAGCTTATAGCTCAGTTAATTAAAAGCTGAAACTTTCTGTGAGCTTTAGCTTAGCTGTAAAATGCAAACACTCAAGCAAAACAAGGTTTCTTTTGTTACAACACAACTGCACTCCTGACTTAGCATTGAAGCTGTTTCTGTTGGTTTCCCATCCAGATGCTGGCCTGGAACAGACCAAGGAGAACCAAGGCAGTTAAAACTAAAAACCTCTTTATGAATCCTTTCCTCACAAATCCATCTAAAACCATACAAAAAAAATGCTTCAATGTAGAAAATAACCTTCCATCCATTGTTTATTGTTTTGTGGTCTTTGCAAAGTTTTTCTAGTTTTTTTATGTTGGTGAGAGAATGAGAAAAAATAAATAAAAGTTCAGCGACTCTTCAATAAAATAGTGCTGCAAGGTGCATAAATAAATCCCATTAGCAAATTTTATTGGTAAACATGTAAAGCCTTTTGAAAATCTGTTCCTGATTTTTACTCTGGATCAGCTGATATCATTTTTACCCTGTCATTCTTTATAAAATCAGATGGTCTTCATCTAATGATAATTAATTTATGTTTGTGCAGATTTCATGCAGGCGAAGGAGTTAAATGTAATCGGATTACTTTTTAGTGTAGGCTGTTGTTTTTGTTCTTATTTAGATCCATTAAATACATGTTGAAACCTAAAACAAATGCTGCATGTTTCAACAAAAAGCTTGGAATTTTGTGAAGAAATCCCCTGAAAACCTTTATGTTCACAGACATGTAAGTCTTGAAATATATGGTTGTCAAAGAATGAGGGGAAACACAGCAAAGGGGAGGGTGAGATGTGTGAACAATACATTTGTAAAAGAGGGGTAATGAGACTAGAAGTAAAAAAAAATTGAGTCTGGTTGCTTTCCAATCAGGTCAACGCACAGTTGTGTGAAATGCCAAGTCAGAGCCAAGCTGCTGACAGCTTCTTAATTCACTCCCACTCATGATCAGTTGTGGTGGTTAGTCAGATGCATGCAAGAAATGAATGTCCATATTTAGAAATTGATATCTAGATACCAAATGCTGTCATGAGAGCTTTATTTTATATTTAATTTTAGCTTGGATGAGCTGCATACATACTCATATTTTTCCATTTTCTGTAATCGCAGTAAAAATGGTTCTTTCCCCTCTTCTCATGGGAAAGAACATCTGCAGGCTATACAGTCGCCTACATCTGCTTTCAACATTCGAGCAGATGTCACAGGGCAGAATGCTTATGTGAAATAAAGAAAAAGGAAGTGGATTCATGCATCTCTTATTGCAGATTACATCTATAAAAGTGCATCGCTCAGCACAACAAAAACTAATGGAAGATCTGATTGAAATATGCAAAAATAACAAGGAACAAAGTCGGAAAATGAAACCAAACAGCAGGAAATTAGTCAGTTGTAACTGTAATTACACACATCTTCCCACTGCTGATTTATTTGATTTTAAAAAGAGTTTTATTTCTGATAACAATAACTGACAGCTTGCTTTATGCCACAATAAAATATAATAAAAATAAGAGTGTAATGGGAAATTATTTTAGATGATTGTTCTCATGAATTATATTAAATATGAAGTTTTTAATGGCAGGTTAGAAAATATTTTTTTAATATAAGGCTTACAGAAAGAGATAAATTTGCTTGCACCTTTTAGTTTTTATAAAACAGTCAAAGGTCATTAAAACCATTTTTAATACATTTTGTGGAGATTCTATGTATCCTGTCACTTTAACACAGTTCTTGCAGCCCTTATGTGGCAGGGTGGAGCCGGATTCACTCACCTGTTGTGGGTCCACTTGATGAGGCATGCAGATGTTTAAGGATCATGAGGACAACTGAGCCTGTTGAACATTTAATTAAGCTATTCTGAGTACCTTTGTGTTTCATAAGTAATCTTGTCAATCCCTCTCTGGATCTATCTTTCTAGGGTTTCCTTGGCCTATCTACTGGTGAGATGCACAAACCTGGCAATACTTACCTTTGCTCCTCATCTCTATTCTGGGTCTGGTGCTGAGTTTTCCACCCTGCCACACTACAATGCATTACATCTAACAACTCCTTACATTTTTTGTGCTCAGTTGGCGCAGGTGCTTGGCAGCCCCACCTCTGTCAGTGCACCCCAGGGCAGCTGTGGCTACAGTGTAGTTCGCCATCATCAGTGTGTGAGTGAATGGGTGAATGTCTGTAAGTGTAAAGGTCTTTGGGGTCCGGAGGGACTTGATAAAGTGCTTTATAAGTTCAGTCTATTTACCATTTACCATTTGTAGACATCTATTAGGTTCACCATCCTCCTCTCAAAACCTGGAACCATAGACAAACAAGGGTTCTCTCCTGGCCTTAGCAAATCTCTCATCTCTTCCCACAGATTGCTACTGAATCCCTGACTTATCCGTTCACTTTATAAATAAACCTCCTGACTTGTCTACCTTTTCTACTTCACTGCCACTTTATATATTTTTGGGTGTTTATAGTTTAGATTAAGTCACATTTCACTCCAGAACGTCTTGATAGTCTTGAGACTTCATTGCACCTGCACAGATTCAAAACATATTTCACTGCAGGTACCATGTTTTCTGCATTTTTGGGTCTGTGAACACAGTTGACTTATCTGTTAAACACATTTCCCTAGAAACTTCATCTTGTCACTATACATTTTGTACAAATTTGGTGTCCTCCTTGGGTTCTTTAAATAACTGTTTTGCTCAAACAGACCGATGGTGCGATCTTATGACACTGATGTAACTTGACCTTGTATTTCATCTCTTTTGAAGTTGTTCTGGGCTCTTTAGTAACCATTTATATTATCAGTCTCTCCAACTTGGTCACATTCCTGTGGACTTTGGAACTTTTCTAAGTGTAGCTTTAACATCAGAGTAGCATATCCTTTATCAATAACATCCGTTATTTTACTACAAAATCTGCGTTTAAGTGTATAGTTTTAAGTTAAAGGTTTGACGTTTTCTTACTTTATTTTTACAAGGAGCTAATGTTTATTAGCTCAATGTTTGAAAGATGGTTTACTAAACCAGCGCAGGCAGATGTTTGAATGGGTAGTAAAAAATATCCCACAGCATTTGAACGCAACATCCCCCCTTTTCTCTGTCTCTCTCCTTCGAACACCTGAGACAGGCAGCAGAAGTTGGACAGCACGTGCAGCGCATCGCGCGCTCATACTGCTCGAGCTGCACAGCCGTCGGTTCTGTCAAACACATTCTGACTTCACGCGCGCCACGCTGAGCGGCTGCACGCGGAGAAAAAAAACACACAAAGGAGGACATAAAGAAGGAGGGAGAAGTGCTGCTTTTTTCAGCAAGTCTTCATCGCGGAGGTAAATTTTCTCGTCCTTTTCACTTAAGCGTATATTTTAAAGATAGGATAGGTGACTTGTTGACTTCCTTTTGCTTGTTTGTTTTTGTCCACAACTAAGAGCGTTTTTTTTTTGTTTGTTTTACACGTCCAGTGAGTAACGCAATGCCATATACTCTTGAGAAATAACGCCACTTTATTCACAAACAAAACTTCTGATGCTAATCCTCCTGGAATCTTCAAAACGTGAATGATATGGATTAAAATACTGATTTTCAGGTCAGAAAAGATTATTTATCAGCAAAACCAGCAGTCATAGTAAAATTAGGCATAACTTCTTCATATCTTATACTATTGTTGTTTAGTAAGAGGATTAACATGTTGGTCCGCATCCTCCCACCACAGTCATTATCAGACATTGAGTGTGATGGGTTCAGCACCATGGACAGTGATCATCGTATACAAATCTGAAAAAAGAAATCTGATTTCCTCTGGACTGCAGAGGAAATCGGAAAACTGTGCATAAATTATATTATGGTTGATCATTAGGCAGAGAACTGTGATTTAGAGTACTTTTTATTTACTTGTGTGGAAACTCAATCTATTTTTACTGAGGTAAAAGAGCAGCAAAATTAGAAACATGTTGAAAGTCCTTCACATGCTTGGTCTGTGTAAACAGGAATTCTGGAGCAAAGCTTAGAGTTGGGAGGTACAGTAAACACAATACTAATAAAAAGACAACAACAACAAAGCCACATGTTCTTTCATGTATAAGTGCACTAACTGTAATGAAATGTGCTGTGTGTGGAGATGAGATTGCCTTGTCTGTGTTTTAGATTGAAGGTTATTTTGATAAGTCTAAATATTTTAATTTAGAAAACTTAAAAATTGGATTTTCCTGCATCAACAGACAGCTCACATTTTTTCGTCAACGTTTCAGCACAGTGTCAGACATGATATGAAAGTAACATTTTTAATACAGACCTGGCTGTATAAATTCACCTGTATGAATTCTTTGAAACTTTTCATCTCATATGGACATAAAATATATATTTAGTCTGTAACTTATAAGTAGAGAACTGCCGACACATTTCATGTGCAGTTTCAGCTCAGTTCTTCTCTTAGATTCGGTCTCCATATTTTAAGGATACTAAAGCCTTTTCATCTACATTGTCCTTAAACAAACAAAAAATCCTTGAGTTTTGGTAATCTTCAGTTATTCTGAACTCTTACAGTTTTTTCTTTGCTTTGATTTGGACCAATTGCTTCTTTAATTTTGATCAGCGTCTTATCTATGATTTCAGTGACAACCTTCCTGCCAAAGCTGTGCAGGACAATAAGTACGACAGCCACTTTCATGTGTCTTGTATGGTTTTAAATTATTCAGCTGCGAACCTCTTCACCTCCATCTTTGTGTCTTGTTAACTTTGCAACACGGATGTTCACGGTTGTCACTTCTGCCAGCAGAAAAACATAGCTGTAAGGTGGCTTAAATAAATCATATGTGGTACAAATGTCACACTGAGAAACAGGAACATGTTCAAAGAAGACAGATGATTTTATTTATTAAATTTGACCAAATAAATCTATGATGCCTATAGCTGGTAAAATACAAGATTGTGTAAAGTAGAAATACCACTTTGAGTAGCACAAATGTGGTTTAATTGATATTCTAAGTAGATGTTTTTTAATTGTAACTCAGCTTCAATAGTTTATCTTCGCATTCACATGCGTTATGGACAGTAAAACGTTAAATTATTATGTTTCTTATTGCATCAAGTTACTGTTTTGGCTGCCCATAAATGTCTAGATTTAAAAAACATTTTATTAGAAATTATGTTTGTAAAAAATACACACTAGTTGCCCGTGATCATAGCTGTAGTGCTGTTGGCGCCTAGCGTCGTTTATTCCCTGAATGTGATGTATTTGTGCGTTATTTCATTTTTCCTGTACTTTATGGCCAGTCCAGCATATAAAAAAATTCCCTGCTAAATGGAAAGCAGTGTTTCAGGGCTCTCTCTCATCAGTCCATTCATGCTTAACTAATTTGGAGGCTTCTCTGCATTGCGTTGCCTGGCGACAGGGCCATCCGTGTCAAGCTCCTCTAAACAGCAGACTCGTTCTCAAAACAAACTCTAGTAAATGGATGTTAGGGGTTTTGCTATAGGTCACTGTTTTCTTGCCACACTTACTTGAGCGTAAACCCTTGAAAAGACAGTGTCTTTTATTGAAATGTGATACAGTATTCCATTTAAAAAACCTGCTTAACATCTGATACTACATTTATCTCAATGAAATAAAAATGTTAAACAAATTGCTTGGCTGTTCACATACTTTAAATTGTGTGTTGATGTAACAGGTTTTATTTATCCTTGTTTTTGTTTTCAAGAGAAATTAAAGTTGACAAGAAATCTCAGAAGACTCTTGTCATGAGTCTCCCTGTTGGGAAAAGTGCCCAAGGAATGACAGCTCAAAGTCAAAATTGTTTGCTAAAGACATGAAGGAACTGCCTGCAGAGCAGCTTGTGAAGCATGAACTAGTCGTTCCATTAGGGTGAGATAATGTGATGTTACAGAAATGAGATGAGCTGTATTTCTCTTTCATGCAGACTGACCATAGGTCTTGGTATGAGAGAAAAGAAAACCTGTTCCTGGAACAGTTTTTATGTAAATGTGTGACAAGCCCAGAATTATACATGAGTTATGTGATTTTAATGGAAAGAAGATATGAGAGTATGACAGAAAAATTTCCACTTTCGTTTTTCTATTGTCAGCCGGTACCTGCACCATCATCTTTCTTTGCTTTCTGCCAGCTGTTACAAGCTGTTTGGTCGACAGCATCTGGCTTAAACTGCAGTCTTTATTCCCTTACTCTGGGTAGGCGTGCCCTTAAGGGTTTGCTGTTGCATCACCAAAATTAGACTACTGAGAAATTATTTTAGCTTGTGAGCTTTCATGTGGAGACCAACTCAAAGTTAATAAGCCTCTTGGACGAAAAAAAAAAAACATGCATTATAACTTTAATAGTTTGAAACATTTTGCACGTTAGAAAGATATTACATGTTAATAATTGCTGCACAGTACTGATTGGTAAAACCTTTCAATACAAAAAATGTACAGATGATGCAGTAAGTTTAAAAAAATATATTTTATAAAAAAAGTGTAGAAAACAAGTACTTACCTGATAAAAAGCTGATAAAAAAGTGTTTTAGCCTCATACACAATACTAAGAGCCTTAAATAAAAGAAAAAAATGTCTACTGATTTGATTAATTGGTTCAAGAAATTTGATTCTTCAGCAAAAATTAAAACAAACAGATATTTTCCTGTCAGTCTGCCAAATCTTTCTGCCAGATTACTGTTAGATAATTTATATATAATTTTGATAGTGAGTTCAGTTATACTGGAACTGCCAGTGCCGAATGTTTATTACCCTCTTGTTCCAATACCATGAATAATGGAGACTGGCAGCTGTCAGTGCTTAGTAAAGGAGGCAGACTAGTGGAGGAGCAGAGTAAGACACTGTGAGTCGACAGCCTCAACCAGAACAATTTTTATTGACAGGCAAGTTAGCACAAAAATAAACACTTTACACCAGAAATCATGGTTCTGCCCCATGATATTTGAAAGCTTTTCTTGTGGTCACCAGCTTGTTTAAGCTTTCTTTGTTTGCCCATTAGAGTGTAGATGTTACACAGATTAGAAGCTGTGGTGCTAAAGGAAAATTCAATCCAGGATTGTGATACAAACTAGAAACTACAATCTTCTGATTCTTATTAAAGTCTAAAAAGACAAAATACGTAACTCAAGCTGACTGCTCAGCTGAGGGCAATGACATTAAACAAACTGTCTTGAATACTGAGATTTTTTTTAAAGACAGGTAACCTTTTGAAGAAGTGAAAACTGATGTCGCTTTAGGAGCAATAAAATCAAATATAAATAGGAAGTGTAAGCCAAGGACAGGAGCAGTGTTTATTTCAAATATTGCAGGCATAAATTTAATTGGCCATTATTCTCTTGGAGCATCAAAATCTTTACCAGACTATGCAGCGTGCATGATTCTTGAGTAGCATATCACTGACAGACTCAATGAAGAAAACACGAAGTAGGCAGCCTTAAAAAACAGACGACTATCCATTGACTCACTTTATAAACTGCTACACGATGAGGGCAAAGACAAAACAGGGGAACAGGTTTTACATTGTTGGACCCAGGTTGAGTGGTTGTAGATAGCATTCTTTAGAACAGTGCACAGTTTGCAGTGAAAAAACTCTTGATACCAAAGTATACAGATTGATCCAACAAAAATGATACTATAACCTCAAGTCATGCAGTTTAAATTTCGTATCTGCTACAGAGCAGAAATCCAGTTGCTTCGACTCTTTTATTTTTATTTTCTATGTCTTGGATACATGAGAATCCACATCAACATATGTTACTAATGTTATTGTCAGATTGTATCAATACTAAAGTTACTGGATCAATACTTAAGTTAATTTTACCTCCACACATCGCTCTCGTTCCACAAATACCCGCTGCACTGGAGCAGCCAGCCAGAAGCAGGTTGAAAAGTAAACACTGAACGAAACAAGCATAATTATTTAATCAGCTCTGACTGCACAACAACAATGTGATGTCAGGTCGTCTTCTGCACATGTGGGTCGCATCAGTGTCATGGAGAGTTCATGCTATTGTGTGATGGAGGTCACGTTTGAAGTATAATGTGAACATCCACATGAAAAAATTGGAGTTGAGCAAAAAGATATTAACTAAGCATTAAGACCTGCAGTGTGAACGTAACCTATGTGAGCCTGATGGTCAACTTGTCCTGGTGGCTCTCACTGTCTTTCTACAGTGACCTCTGGAGAGAGACACCAGCTACCTATGACCAGGAAAAAAAAGCAATAAAGTGAATAGATGGATGTTTTCACTAAGATATATTCAAAACAGTAGTGTTGGGAAGTTTCTGTCTTCAGAGAGACGGAATCTTGCTGAACAGGCTCCCAAAGAAGAGCGGGTTCTTTCGGCTCCCAAACGATTTTCAACTTATCATCTGAAGCATCATTTTTAGCCTATCTTGGCAAATGTGAATGATTTGTCTGTTTATGAAGCCTTTTACATTTAATGTTTTAATAAGAAGCATAATAACATACTAACTTTGTGCATTATCATTTTTATTTAATAATTTAATCAATCTTTTAATTTTTATTTAATGTATTGAGTATGCTGGGCCCTTGAGGGGACAGACTGATGTCGGCTCTCACTTGATGTTGTGGAAATCTTTATTTAACAAAGGCAGAAATACTAGATAACAGAACAAGGCACTTTGTAGAATGGTTGTCTGAGTTTTGTTGCATATGCAAGGCACAAAAGCTTAACACAGAACTGAACAGCTCTGCGCTAAATTAGTTGTGCCGAGAGGCAGTGTTTGAAACCCTCCTTTATACCCAATATCTGCATGTTTATCTAAAGAAAGAAGAAGAGAACATTTTGACAAATTGTCCCTGTAGGGGTGCCTACCTCTTCATTACATCCTGTCTTGATGGTAAAACACTTTATCTCAGAGAGAACAAAACATAAACAATGAGCTCATAAAACAATAAAGTCACAAACAGGAGATAGATCACTGACTCATGGCTTGAGAAGGATGTGGGACTTAGGAGATAAGTTATATTTTTCATTACAGGAGTTGACTCTTCTGATTCACTACTTTTCAGCATGACACATCATTACAAAAAAAACTGACTGCCTTAAGCCCGAGAGTAAAAATATTGTAAAATCTATGAAAAAAATATTCGAAAAAAAGTAAAAAAAAGAAAGAAAAAAAAGAAAAACACCAACGGTTGATAATCTTCTTTCTGTTGTCCATGTTTACTTCTGTGAGGTGTGGAATGACCTTTAAAACCTTCAGTGGAAAACAGAAGCCTTGAACTGGTGAACAGTGGGTAAGAAAAGCTCTTCAGTCACCTAAATCATCAGAGTGAAGTAATTTATTGGGGTTTGTTTACTTACTGATTATTAAAAGCACTACACATTCTGTAGTTTTTCTTAGGTGAATGATGATACATTTTTATAAACTATTTTGTGATTATTTTGGTGATTAAAATGATGATTTTGGTCACTCAGAGCAGAAAGTACATATACGTAGATATATGCCTGAAAACATTTACAACACATAAACATTTGAACATTAGAACTTAGTTTTATGTTGTCACTGGTTTCTGGTCACGTGATAGGGAGAACCAGCTTGTCTCGAGGGAGTGGCCAGAACCTGAAGTTGATGTATTTTAGGACATGAAACTTCCTGTCTGGGGAGGTGTCCATGGATTGATTAAATGGCTGAGGCTGGTTAGCCTAAAGTACAACTTTCCTGATAGTAGCAACACGTTCCTGATAACTTCTCTCCATTGTGCTGTGATGTGTCCCTGCGAGTTTGCGACTTCTACTTCCTGTTTATTACAGGCATGCGTCTGACGTAATTACACTTTGAGTAGCCTGGTTGATTCACTTCAAGCCAGTTGATGGAAACATGTCTGATTCGCATTTCTTTTTTTTTCCCTTTTTTTCAAAATTTTCAAAATTTCCTCAAAGTATGAGTTAAAATTGGATGGAAACACAGCTATTGACAGTTTCACCAAATATGTAAAAGTACTTTTTTATGAAAGTAGAATTTATGGTTCTAAACCTTTTCTTTGTGTATTGCATCTGCTGAGAGCAGTACTCAGCAACTCATAACAGGAGCTGCCATGTCTGGGTTTTGATGCCATATCTCCACTCTGTCATGCATTAGACCACCTCTGTCCTCGGGCTTCTCCAGCCATTCCTAGCAACATCACCCAACAGGAACTAACTGACACAGTGTGAGTGTCGTGTCCACATGAGAAGCAACAGAGGGGGCTGCACTCACAGCCACATGTTTACAGCCACAGGAACTAGGTCAATAAGCATGCCAAAAGAGATCTGCACTGTGACACTGACAAACCCTCACCAGAGATGGACACATACACAGATTCAAATTAGGATGTCCCATTATGGAGTTGTTTGCTGTGACATCTCTCACTTTATAGAATGTCTCACCATATTTGTCTCATTATTTAAAAGATTGTTAATCTTATCTAGACATTGTCTTAAGAGCAGCCCACTGATGTATAAGGTTAAGCAAAACCTTTGAAATCAATCATTAATTTGAATAACATTACCATTAAATATATATACATTTTTTTCACAGCTGTCATTGTTCTTTGGAAACTTTATCAGAATGATGGACCCTTACACCCGCTTCGGATGTTATCAGTCCATTAAATGGACGTTAGTTATCAGGCCCATAGAATGGCTTCAGACTAGAGATGCAAGTTATCGATTAATGAATTAATCGTTAGTTGATTGATCTTATTGATTGACTAACGATTAATTGATGAGTGGCCATTTTCTCTTGAATCAAGGGTCTTTCTGTAACATAAGGGGTTAATTTTTTATAAGCTAAGTAAAAAGACAGAACTATAATTATATTTAAACAATTTATTGTTACAGCTGTATTAAACACTGACTGAATAAACAAAAAATTGTGGATTAGTCAAACATTAATAAATTCGGACATATTTAAAAAATATAACAAAACAGATATATTAGGATGCTAGTTGGAAAAAAAAAGGAAATAATGGCTATAAAACACTTAATTTACGCTGAACAAAGAGATGTAAAACTATCATTTAAACACAGCGTAAAATTTTAAGCTAAAGATTTACTCAAAAACAAACTATAAACATAATAAAATATCCCTAAGAGGGGTGAGATACAAATGA
>JARVJO010000111.1:11922635-11941233 GCA_031762555.1 Cynodonichthys magdalenae | reverse complement strand
CTCAAAATATCTTCAAACTAATGAAATATAAAGTTATTAGTGAAGAAAATCCATCTGGATAACAGCAGACTGACTACTAGGTCTGGACCACACGTGAATTTTGTTCAGATCTGGAGAAAATCTTAGAATACGAGAACATTGGTGAATGCCACAAGTTCTCCTAAATCACTTGTACGCACAACTTAAAAACGAATCTGTTCGTTTGAACAGTTCTTGCATGAGGCCCGTTGTATGGGACTGATAACTGCTAATAACGTCCATTTAATGGACTGACAACATTCAAAGCGGGTGGTCAGTCACTATTATTCTCTCTGTCATTCTGTGGTTAGTTTGAAAGTAGAACAAAAGTAAAAATGACTTTATATAAAGCCTTTAATGTGACTGTTTTCATACTACCTCACTTATTTTCATTTTAAGAATACCAACTCTTTTTTAAAATGCCTCGATTCACACATCTAGTATAAAGCAAAAACTGATAAGTCAAAGCTGAAAAAATAAATTATGGAAACAAGACTGTTTTTAACTTAAGAAATGGTTTTGTAGAAATTTCATACAAATCAAATGAAGAACATTGAGAGTTTTCTATGATTTCCATTTATTTTTCTATCATACTCAAACACTGAATCAATAAGATATTGACTTAAGTAAAGAAAAAAAAATGTTGAGCCAATATGAAATGGTTAGATATGATTTATGAAATAAACAGCTAATAGAGTAGTACTTCATTGCTGCAGAATGATTTGTTTTAGTGCGTTCTTCAAAACACCTTTTTTAGCATAAGTTCCACATCTTATTTATTTCACTTTTATAGTTTGTGGAGACACTTCCTTTATGCTTCCTTCTGACATTTTAAATGGCAATGTCACAGCTTTGCTCTACTGGGGCTTTATATCCAGTCATGATGCGGAAAGTTAGTCCATTCAAAGCAGATGTCGAATGCCAAGTTCAAAATTCTTTCACACAATTGTTCCCTCCATCCTCCCAGTTTCCCCCTTGCGCTCTCAGTGTGACAGCATGCTGAGAACTCATTATGTAAAATCACTTCTTTTCACCCTGCACACAGTGCTCCCAAGGATTCACTTTCCAGAAAATGTAAGGCTTCAGTTAGCAACCGATCCATGGCTTTTATGTGAGGCACATTCAAAAGACAACACATCCTTGATACCTTCTTCTTCCACAGCTGTGTTCAGCAATATGAATTCAAGTTAGAATGATGTGAGGGGTTAAAGATGCCCGATTATTTAGGCAGAAGAAACTTAGTTGTATTAATTCTACCTTTTGCATTATCTGTTTTATATGGCATTGTTTACAGGCAGCAAAGAAAGCAAAGTTCAGTCAAGGGAATGTTTAATTCAATAGCTTCTCTAAACTAGCCTCAAAAAATATTAATTTTTAAAGTGAAGTTTAGGTGAGATATAGCTTTTCTCAGCCATGGAAAGCGACCCTCTTATTTTATTCATTTATTATTTTTGTCTGTGTTAACAGGAGTTTATTTGGTGAGTCTTTGTGAAAGCAAATATTGGGACAGAACTGAATTAAAAACAAACGTCACCAATGAAATAATAAAATATAGTATAATGTATTTTACTGGCTTGTAGCTAATGCTGGGTGGGATGACCAAAGTTTTACATCACAGTATTTTGAACATGTCCTGATGCATCTTAATAATCCAGGTAGAACAAAATTAACCTCTGGACGAGTTCTTTGTTGATAAAATATTCTGTCTCACCTCCAAGAGACTTCGTCAGTCAGAGGAGTTTCAGGTAAACTCAGCCTTATAAGCACTGTCTCCACATAGTGGGCAAACAAGTTTAACAATGGCAATCAAAACGTTTGTTCACATGCAAAAGAGGACCATCAGCCTAACAATAGATCATTGCGGCCCTGATTATCTCTTATTGTTCACAGAGGGCTGAATCATACTTGCAATAACAGCATTGTAAAAGGAGCTCAACTGGACATGGAGGCCTCCATTCCTGCTAAATGATAGGTGTTTTCTCTTCACCAAAATGGCTCCCTTTACTCCTCTCTTAAACCAACGTTCCTCTCTATTAAGGATGATATCATTTTCATCCCTGAAAGAGTGACTGCTGGCCTGTAGATGAGTGTAAACTGCAGATTCCTGGCCTGTTGATGTAGCTCTTCTGTGCTGGGCCATCCTATTGATATGTGGCTTCTTTGTTTCCTGGATGTTCAACTGGTTGCAGTCCTACTGGCACTTAACAGCATAAATAACATTACACTGTTTAGTTATACTTATCGCACATGTGACTTTTCACTTCATAGATGTGACTGTATGTGATTATTATTTTTATGAATATCTGTGTGTGTTGAGGAGTACCTCTGGTGGTTGTGTCTGTGGGGGATGTTTAGCTTGGGTGTCTTTCTGGGTCTCTGCGGAGGGTGGAGTTTGGTTTTGAGCAGCCTTGGTGTTTTGGGACATGTTTGCAGCTGAGGTGGTGGAGTGGGCTGCTTCTTTAGTAATCAGCAGGGACGATGATGCTGTAAACCCCAGAATTTTACCATGAATGTTTATATTATAAGGCAGTGAATCTTAGCAATAAGGTCTTTAGGTCTCACTGGTATTAATAAAGTTGATTACACAAAAAGTGGCAGGAGAGAAGGAGATAAAACCATTAAGCATTAACCATTAGGCGATTAAACCATTAATACATGATGACTATGCCATTTTTTTTTTAAAGATAACCCTTTGCATATTCCTCACCCCCATCCCATGAGTGCTTATTTGTGTGTGAAAACTTTCCTTTTATCCTCATTTTCCCCAGCTTCCCTTTTTGCCAGCGGTGCATCCCTGCTGTTGAGGCTGTGGTATGAGCCTATGTGGCAGGAAGGCGCTGACGTTGCTGAGCAGCGTGTTCGCTGTTTGCGGCCTCGGCTTGTTGGGGATAGCCGTCAGCACCGACTACTGGCTCTACCTCGAGGAAGGTGTCATCCTCCCCCTCAACCAGAGCACCGAGATGCGCATGTCCCTCCACTCCGGGCTCTGGAGGGTTTGCTTCCTGGCTGGTGCGTAAGTAGGAAGTCAGAACAAATTAACGATGAGAAGTAAAATGAAAAAATAAAACTCCTAAATGCTAAATTGCTTCTTTGTTTTAATGGATTTTACAGTGCCAATTGGTTCTCTGAGTGTCTTTGATGGTAAATTGAGGTAAAAATGTGAAGTTTACTTTAACAGCAAAAAACTAAATATTTAAAATGCAAATATTTCTGTTTTTTAATAAGTGTAAAATGTAAGATGATTCAAACTGGTAGTTTTATGTTACTCAGAAATTATTATAAAATGCTTTGTTTCCTGTTTAATCCTATATTCATATCTTTGACATAAAAAAGAATTAGTTAAACCAATTGAGTTTATTGTACACGTTACTAGTATCAAGATCACCTCAATCCTCAAAAAGACCTATAAGAAAAAAAGTAGTTGCCATAACATCATAACATGCAAAAAAAGTATTTGAAATGTATAATCCTTCCTTTTTGAGTTTAAAGTTAAACAGTGCTGACTTTACAGTTTAATGTTTGATGTATATGCACAGTCGGATGTTTTTTTTTAACTCTTTCCCTTCCTACTTTTTATTCATCCAGGTGCCTGCATTAAAAGTGGCTTGTTGAAATTTTGAGCATGGCTTTTTTAACTTTTCCATCCCCTCTGTGTAGCTTTTGGACTTCTGGATTTATCTGCATGTACGTGCAATTTCAAACTGTAATTGAAGTTTCTTTTGTTCTTTTAAATTTTTCATTTTTTTTATTCTAGTTAGTCTCTCCAAGGCTTCTTTCCATGACTGCCTTATATTTCTGTCACTAGAAGCACTCTGAACTAAAGAAAATCCTATTTTCCCTCTTCTGCCCTGTTAAAGAACAGCATAATGTTTTTTAGCTTTGCATGGTTTTGAACCTTCAAAAATAGTGTTCCTCTCCAGTTCCAGTGCCAAGGGCATGCTTGAGGTATTGACAATTAATAGGTGAAACACTAACTTTTAGTTTTTAATCTTTTCTTAGAGACAAACCCCTCCAAGCAAGTGTTTTTCCAGAGTAAATCAGGTATTAACTTTTGCTTTTACTCTAATACTCCTGTTGATGATTTAGGACAGTTTTAGCTGAGGCCTACTTCTATACCAAAGGCAGCACTTAATTTGTGTTTGATTTGAACTTATACAACAATTTGTCATTGACATACAAACAAATATTTCTGCACTTTCCTCTGATTGCACTGCAAGTTTGCAAAATTTGAGTTTAATTTAGAGTTTTGTTGGACTAATATATACCTTATTACACCAATTTAAGATATTTACTATGTTAAAAAGTATTTATGCATTCACAGTATGTTTGTGCCTTTGCTGGTAGCTTAAACTGTGACAACAGGGGCGGCTGTGGGGGAGTGTTTAAGGGAGCCATCCTGGATCCGGAGGGTGGCTGGTTCGATCCCCCGTTCCAGCTGTCTCAGTCGTTGTGTCCTTGGGCAAGATACTTCACCTGCCTTGCTACTTATGGTGGTCAGAGGGTCCGGTGGTGCCGGTGCATGGCAGCCTCGCCTCTGTCAGTGCGCCCCAGGGCAGCTGTGGCTACAATGTAGCTTACCACCATCAGTGTGTGAATGGGTGAACGTCTGTAAGTGTAAAGCGCTTTGGGGTCTGGAGGGACTTGATAAAGCGCTATAAAAGTTCAGTCCATTTTTACCATTTACTAATTTATGACTAACTCTGTACAGTTATGATTAAGTAACTGATGATTTTTCTTTCACAGCAGAGGGCAAAACACCACATATTAACCAATGGTTCATTGAGTTTTTAGGGGAAATTGAGTGACCTTATTGCCCACTTAAATGTTCTGGTTAACACTGACCCAGAAGTACTAATGGTCACATTCACATGATGTTCTTACACCCGTGAACAGGGAGACAATTTGTCTGTGGGGTTGTTGAAATTTTAATTTTTAAATGATGCATAATGAACACCATGTTTCATAGATTAATGCACGATATTCAACTGCTCCATTTTAAAGTCTGAACAGAATCTTAGTTAGTAGCAGTATATTTAAATAATAGTGTGTTCAATAAAACAATAACAAGCAAAATTGCATTAATTGTTAATTAAATTAAATGTATTGACCACATTTAAATATGTGCTGAACAAATACAATAATAAACCAGTTTCTAAACAACTTAAAGTGACTACAACTTTTTTACATTTTGGAAACAGAAAATTCAGGTTTTTAGAAATCCTTAGCTGTTCAGATAGCAAGTGAACTATTAGCTAAAAAGTTCAGCTGTATAATTTTTGTTTTTGATCAGCCAGATGCATTATTTTCTTACATATTTACAGTTACTGCATTACATAATCCAATGCTGAAAAAAGTCTAAATGTAAAGATTTTAGCTAGAGATATTTACAATAAAATAGGGCTTATAATAAACCAAAACTGTGAAATTACATCTAGTTCTCATTGAGGTCGTATAGTAAGTTGCCTATTTTAGTTTGTGTTAACCAGAGATTTTGGCTTTAACCCGATTTGGTTGAATTACTTAAAACATGATGGGATTTATTGTTATTTATTCTGCTTTCAAATGACTACAATAATTGATGTCTGAAAGCCATTTTGAAGACATTTCTTGACAACAGAATCAACAACTGGCCTTAATCTATATTATAATGTATAATTTCCAGAAGACGTACTTTATTATTATTTTTAATTAGTATAAAGTGTTACTTAAGCCTGTATAGAGAAATCTTGTTAGCAATGAATCACAAATATCACCTAATCCAACACTCCAGGGTGTGTGGGAAGACATCAGTTAGTGCCAGATTTTGCAGGGTGTGTGTTAAAAACTAATGCTGGGTGTTTCTAAACACACACCAACAGCACAATCTGTGTGTTACATCAAACAAGCTGTGAATCTGAGATTGTCAACAGCTTCACAAATTCCTTCTTAGTCATCACACAAAGTTTACTTTTACTAGCATATGAACACATTTTTATCTTTAATGGTAATATAACTGAATATTCCACCTTTATAATATTTATGGTGAGATTTGTTTGTTTGTTTGTTTTGTCAGATACGGGAATCCTGCAAACCGTTTTTTGTTTATATAATGTCATAAAGAATAAATAATTTAGAAGTTCTCTCTATTTCTTGTTTTAGGGGAAGAAAAAGGACGATGTTTTACCATTGAATATGTGATGCCCACTACAGTCCACATGACATCTGAGTCCACTGTCAGTGTACTCAGTAAGTAACTCCTCATATATAACAAGCTTTTGCAAGAAGTTGTGAAACATTTTTAACATAAAAGGTCTGGTGCAATTTACTTATAACTGGAGGAAGTGTGCAAAATTTACAAACTGCGTGTTCAAAGTTTTATCCATAAAATAGGTAAAACAGGATTCTATGCTAATAGCTACTATTTAAGAAGATATTTTGCAAAAATATGTTTTCAGTTAGCTCAGTACCTTGAATTACAGTAATTATATTTTTACAGTATAGAGAGACAACCCCTGGTAAAATAATACAATGTACAAGATTTTCAAAAGAAAAACAAACACTATTAACTACACTAACATATTATCACATTCTTTCAAGGTCTGGTTCCAGCATAGGCGTCGCAACAATAGTAAGTGAAGGCAACGTGTCCCCACCACTTTTTAAAAGTATCCATTTGGACCCCTCCACATTCATCTCATCAGTTCACCAAGCACTTTTTGTTTAGACGACTTGATGAAAGAATCCATTCAACTTGATTAATAAGAGAAAACACCTCCCAGTAAAAGTCCACTTCGGGTTTTCCTGGTTGCCTACAACCAGTCAGCACCACAACACCTGCAGCGCAAATATCCAATCCAAAACTGACTTCTAGCTGCTACTAAAAGGCAGCGTGAGTGATGATGAACAGCTGGATCCTTCCACAGACACACAGAGCATTAAGAGATTTACAGAGAAGCAGAAAGTAAGTTAAACTCTCCACAGAACAAATTTATCCTAAAGTTCATGCAGGTAGCTGCTGTTAGCTTAGATATCACGACTAATTATTGATGTAATTTATAGCATCTGCTAAAGTACAGAGTGATCAGCTGGAAATATTATTATCAGCAAGAATAAAATGATCACATCTGACAATAAAAAAACTAATGTTTGATCTATTTTCATGAGATGCAGGAGCTGATGACAGTCAGGGTCAGAAGGTAGAGACAGAGTTCTGTGGCTCAGGTGAGTGATGATGATGATGATGAAGGTGCTGCTGGGAAATTATGAATAAAATCTAAAATATTTACTCAAATCCTTATTTATTTTGAATCCATTCAGTTGTGTGAAGTTTATGAAACTAAATTTGATTATATTTTGAATAGTATAAAAATTGTGAGCTTTTTTAATTTTTCACTTTAAAGTGAAGTGGTAGAAATTGAGGTGGCACCAGGACAGGAAGGAAACTGTAGACCAATTTTTAATAATTACATGCACATTAACAAACTGATAAATGTTTGTTTTTTGTCACCATAGCACAGTGTCATTTTATGTTCTGAAGGCTGCATGATGCTCTGTCCCTTTTGGTTCTGAGTAGGCCTCCGATAACTCAGCTACAGCAGTGAGTTTAAAAACAGGATGATGGAACTAGTTTAATGACTAATCTGTCTCTGAAATAATTATTAAATCAAGTGTTTATTTATGTAGATAAAAGTGTGTTTAAGAACCTGTTAAAATACACCACAATGCAGAAAATGGCATCTATTTTGTTCAAAATTTTATGGGAGAGGACCCCCAGAACCCCACCACCACCACCACCAGTGTGTCCCCCCCCCCACTTTTAAAACGGTTCTGATGGGTTCCAGTAATTATAGCAATTATTGATAAATTATTTGGGTCAATGGCTGATTTTGTTTATTTTTCTCCTCAGAAATTCACAAGCTGCTACCAGGCAGGCAGTACCCAAAGGCCTATGGCGGCACAGATTTGTACCTTGTTAGCATAGATTGGGCTGTGGTTTGTCTTACCAGTGTATTAGTGTTTAGTGGTTTCAACAGCGACTTGTTTCCATCTCCTTTAAGCCATGATCAGTGCTGGAGTATATTCTGACTTTTTTAAAGCTTACTTTAAGATTTTATCACTTTAGGTTTTAAGCTTCAGAAATCGTTGTTTGAGGTAAACATTGTTGATATTTTTTAAAAACTATGTCTCATAGTTAAACTTCTGTACAAAAGGTCAGTGAGTAAGCATTTAAATTCTCTGACACATTTAGGCTTTCATCTTTTAATTAATTTTCCCTGTATTTTTTTACTTACACATCACATTTGTAGGTAGATAATGAGATTTTAATGTTGATTTGAAGATATAATTTCACCCTTTAGGAGCATATATGCAGTCAGATTTTTAGTTGATATCTGGAAGTTCTGCCAAATTAACAAACTTGGAAATGACCACTCAGTGATTCAGTCTTGATAAAAATTTATCGCTGCCCTTTTCTGACTAATGAGAAGCCAGTATTGACAAATAGCAAATGTTTCTCTTTATAGTTAGTAAAATCTAAAGTCAAAACAGCCAGTCATTTACATTCAGTCCACACCTCTGTTCCCTTACTTCAACTCTTCTGTGGTTTGTGTTATTTTTGGCCCAGCCCTTGTGAACTAACCACTGAAGATAAGAGCTCTGTTTATGAAAAATGTAGGAGTGCCATTTTCATTTTTTAACACCTCCTACAGAGGGAACATGCTGGGAAACACAAAAATTGTGGTCCGCAGACGAGCAGTATGTGATTTTAAGACAGCCACTTCAGATCTAATACCCCTCAAGCTGTGGACTAAAAATGGATCTTTGATGTCAAAGATGTAATAAATTGTCCAACAAAGGAAAAGCTGGTGCAGAACAATTGTATCCTTCTGAACTGTCTCTGAACGCTGTCATGCTCCTCTTTATGGACTTCAAGGCAGTTAATTAGGTAAATGGATTATCTAAATAAATAAATGATTGACAAATGTCTTCATCCATTTTCAAATGAATAAGAACAAAGAAAATGTTGGTGTCTGAATGAAATCATGAAATGCAATAAATTTCTCTACCTTTTTTTTATGAACAAAAAAAGTATCACAAGAAAAGAAAGATGTGAAATTTGGTGATGTCACAGTTAAAGCTGAAAGAAAATTGATGAAATTAAATAAAATGAAATCAAAAAGTATTTAAAAGTTTCTGTGGTTAAAATAATGAATATTAGGGTCTATTTTTGGTGTTAAAAATATGGTGTGTAATAGTAAAAATATCTTTGACATAAAAAAGAATTAGTTAAACCAATTGAGTTTATTGTACACGTTACTAGTATCAAGATCACCTCAATCCTCAAAAAGACCTATAAGAAAAAAAGTAGTTGCCATAACATCATAACATGCAAAAAAAGTATTTGAAATGTATAATCCTTCCTTTTTGAGTTTAAAGTTAAACAGTGCTGACTTTACAGTTTAATGTTTGATGTATATGCACAGTCGGATGTTTTTTTTTTAACTCTTTCCCTTCCTACTTTTTATTCATCCAGGTGCTTGCATTAAAAGTAGCTTGAATGAATGAATTTGAATAAATTTAACAAAACTGACTCATTGTGAATCTAAAAAACATATTTCAAATTAGTTTTTGCCTTTAAAAATTGAGTTTTTAATTGGCTAAAAAACTTGCAAAAAATTGTAATAAGTAAGTTTAAGATGTAAGCCAAACTGCAGTGTTTTAGCGTTAGACATTTGGTTCACTGAGCTGGCAGACAAACTTTTGTTTTTGTTATGAAAAAACAGAACAAGGGGCATCTAGAAATGATGCCCCTAACTCTCTTGGGTCTCTGCAATTCTGGACAGTGATTTAGTCTTTCATCAAACAAAATTATGCTCCCACTATCTGAGATCAAAAAGTCAAGACCAAAACCCCTGAAATCCCTTCATGAGGAAATGTCTCAGTTTTAAAAAAAAACTTTATGCTACAGGCTGTTGCAATATTTCAAAACACTTTAAAACTTTTAACAGCTCTGTCAAACTCTTTAGTTCAGCTTTTTTGACCTCAGTCTCTTCTCTTCTGTTCTTTAGAGATGATTCGTTCTTCCACACCTTTTCCTCTGGTCAGCCTCTTCTTCATGTTCATTGGTTTTGTGCTCAGTAACATTGGCCATATCCGTCCACATCGCACCATCCTGGCCTTTGTTTCTGGAATCTTCTTCATCCTTTCAGGTACATTTCTTCTTCACATGCAAGGGTTTTGTACTTGGTTTTGGCAAGTACCAAAAGTGAAGTACTCATACTCGGTTTGAGAAAAACTGGTATTGGGACACCCCTTTTAAAAAGACCAAATCACAGTCACACATTCTGTTGTTGTTTTTGATATACAAATTAAATTTGCTGGAATCAAATAGAATCCTCTCCCTGGGCTGCCACTTTTGTGGTGGAGAGGTTTGAGTGTCTCAATGATCCAAGTAGCTATGTTGTCAGAGGCTGGAGATGTGGCATGTTGGTGAGGGCCTGGTGGACTGTGGAGCCCACAAGCCAAAAGAGGAGACATGGATCCCCAGGTCTCATGACCTGTGGGAGAGGCAGAAGGGGTTGGGTGCAGTGTGTGATAGGCAGTAGTCGAAGGCGAGGACCTTGGCATTCGGATCCTCTGCTACAGAAGCTGGCTCTAGGGACGTGAAATGTGACCTCTCTGGTGAGGAAGGAGCCTGGGCTGGTGTGTGAGGTTGAGAGGTTCCGACTAGATATAGTTGGACTCACCATGACACACTGCTCTGGTTCTGGAACCACTGTCCTCAAGAGGGCTTGGACACTCTTCCACTCTGGAGTTGCCCCTGCTGAGAGGCGCAGAGCAGGAGAGGGCATACTTATTGCCCCCGACCTTGGTGCCTGTACATTGGGATTCACCCCGATGAACAAGAGGGTAGCCTCCCTTCGCCTACGTGTGGGGGGACTTGTTCTGACTGTTTGTGCTTACACATCTAACAGCAGTTCAGATTACCCTCCCTTTTTGGAGCCCTTGGAGGGGTGCTGGAGAGCACTCCTGATGTGGACTCCTTCGTCTTGCTGGGGGACTTCCATGCTCATGTGGGCAATGACAGTGAGACCTGGAGGGGTGTGGTTGGGAGGAATGGTCCCCCTAATCTAAACCTGAGTGGTAGCTATGTTATTGGACTTCTGAGCTCATCATAGATTGTCCATAACAAACACCATGTTCAAACATAAGGGTGTCCATATGTGCTCTTGGCATCAGGACACCCTAGGCTGCAGTTCAGTTATCAACTTTATTGTCGTCTCATCTGATCTGCGGCAACATGTATTGTACACTCGGGTGAAGAGAGGGGCGTAGCTCTCAACTGACTACTACCTGGTGGTGAGTTAGCTCCTATGGTGGGGGAGGATGCCAGTCAGACCTGGCGGGCCCAAACGTATAGTGAGGGTTCGCTGGGAATGTCTAGCAGAGTCCCCCGTCAGACTGAGCTTCAACTCACACCTCCGGGAGAACTTTGAGATTGGGGGCATTGAGTCCAAGTGGGCCATGTTCTGTGCCTCCAATGTCGAGGTGGTTTACTTGAGCTGTGGCTGCAAAGTCTTCAGTGCCTGTCGTGGTGGCAACCCTCAAACCTACTGGTGGACACCAGTGGTGAGGGATGCTCTCAGGAGTCCTATCGGGTCTTTTTGGCTTGTGGAACTCCAGAAACAGCTGATGGGTCCAAGCCCATTGTTGCTCGGGTGGTTGCTGAGGCAAAAACTCTGGTGTGGGAGGAGTCCGGCGAGGCCATGGAAAGAGACTTCCGTACGACTTTGAGGTGATTCTGGTCCACCATCCTGCATCGCAAAGGTGGAAATCGGTTCACCACCAACACAGTTTATGGTGGGAATGGTGCGCTGCTGACTTCAACTCGGGACGTTGTGGGTTGGTGGACAGAATACTTCGAAGACCTCCTCAATCCCACCAGCAGAACGTGAAGATCATGGGCTGGACTCTCCAATCTCTGATGCTGAGGTCACCAAGGTGGTTTAAAAGCTCCTCGGTGGCAAGGTGCTGCGGGTGGATGAGATTCGCCTGGAGTTCCTTAAGGCTCTGGATGTTGTGGGGTTTTGTTGGTTGACGCGACTCTACAATATCGCGTGGACATTGGGGGCAGTTCCCCTGGATTGAGACTGGGGTGGTGGTCCTCCTATTTTAAAAGGGAGACTGCAGAGTGTGTTCCAAATATAGGGGGATCACACTTCTAAGCCTCCCTGGTAAGGTCTTTTCAGGGGTCCTGGAGGGGAGGGTCCGTTGGATAGTCGAATCTCGGATTCAGGAAGAGCAGTGTGGTTTTCGTCCTGGTCATTGAACACTGGACCAGCTCTACACCCTCAGCAGGGTCCTGGAGGGTGCATGAATGAATGAATGAATGGTGGGAGTTCGCCCAACCAGTCTACTAGTGTTTTGTGGACTTTTGAAAAGGTGTTTGACAGCGTCCCACCAGGAGACCTGTGTGGGGTACTCCGGGAGTATTGGGTACCAAGCCCTTTGATACAGGCTGTTAGCTCCCTGTACCACCGGTGTCAGAGCTTAGACCACATTGCCGGTAGTAAGTCAGGCTAGTTTCCAGGGAGAGTTGGACTCCACCAAGGTTGCCCTTTGTCACTGATTCTGTTCAAAACTTTTATGGACAGAATTTCTGGTTTCATCAGATTGTGATCTCCAGCTTTTGCTGGAGCTGTTCGCCGTGAAATGTGAAGTGGCCAGGATGAGGATTAGTGCCTCCAAATCAGAGACCATAGTCTTGAGCTGGAAAAGGGTAGAGTGCATCCTCCGGGTCAGGGAAGTGGTCCTGTCCCAAGTGGAGGAGTTTAACTATCTCGGGGTCTTGTTCACAAATGAGGAAAGAATGGAGCGGGAGATTGATAGGTGGGTTAGTGCTGCATCTGCAGTGATGCAGGCACTGTACTGATCTGTCATGGTGAAGCAAGAGCTGAGCCAAAGAGCGAAGGTCTCGATTTACCAGTTGGTCAACATTCCTACCCTAATCTATGGTCATGAGCTTTGGGTGACTGAAAGAACAAAATCACGCATACAAGCAGCCAAAATGAATTTCCTCCGCAGGGTATCTGGGCTCCCCCTTAGAGATAGGCTGCGAA
The DNA here is from genome assembly GCA_031762555.1 of Cynodonichthys magdalenae. NCBI lineage: Eukaryota > Metazoa > Chordata > Actinopteri > Cyprinodontiformes > Rivulidae > Cynodonichthys > Cynodonichthys magdalenae. The sequence continues at coordinate 11,928,118 of JARVJO010000111.1, read as the reverse complement.
GTTCGGTCATCAGAGTAGAGCCGTTGCTCTTCCACGTGGAGAGGAGCCAGTTGAGGTGGCTCAGGCATCTGGTTAGGATGCTGCCTGAAGAACTTCCCTGGTGAGGTGTTCCGGGCATGTCCCACTGGGAGGAGGCCCAGCAAAAGACCCAGGACACGCTGGAGGGACTGTTTCTCGGCTGACCTGGGAACGCCTTGGGATTCCCAAAGAGAAGCTGGCCCAAGTGGCTGGGGAGAGGGAAGTCTGGGTCTCTCTGCTTAGGTTGCTGCCCCCACGACCTGATCCTGGATAAGCAGAAAAAAATGCATGGATGGGTGGAATATTTTAGTAAATTTTTACTCACAATCAGTTTTGTTTGTGTCTTTTATATTGGTCTCCCACAGGACTCTCTCTGGTTGTTGGCCTGGTCTTGTACATCTCCAACATAAATGATGAAATGCTGAACAGAACTAAAACAAACGAGGCCTACTTCAGTTACAAGTACGGCTGGTCATTTGCTTTTGCTGCCATCTCTTTCCTGCTCACAGAGGTAAACCTCGGCAATAAAATTTATGTTTTTTTTTTTTTAAGTTTTGTACTTGTTTTATATAAACAACAAATGAACGTGTAAAAAATATCAGTTGCTTAGTCTCCCCTTCCTTTCAGACTGCAGGCGTCATGTCAGTGTATCTGTTCATGAAGCGCTACACTGCAGAAGAAATGTACAGACCTCATCAGGGCTTCTACCAGCCTCGCCTCAGCAATTGCTCTGATTACTCGGGCCAGTTTCTCCATCCGGATGCCTGGGCAGGACGTGGCCGCAGCCTCTCCTCCATCTCCTCCGAGGCCTCTCTCCAAATGAACTCCTCCAACTACCCTGCCCTTCTCAAATGTCCAGAGTATGAACAGATGTCCTCTTCACCCTGCTGAGGCAGAGACAGTGGCACTATTCTAACACTGTTTGGGTTATTTTGATCTGTCTTGGACCAGACTTATATGTGTTTAATAGTTTGATATCATTCAGCTTGAAGTCTTTACTTCAAAAGAAAAAAAATGCTTGATTTTGCTTTCTCTTCTCAACTGCCAGTTTTTATTCACATTTTTTTTTTGTTTTGTAAGAAACAAAACAGGAGTTTAAGGTTAGCTACGTAGCTCTTGTTTCGGGAAAAGCTATTCCAAGATGTGAGAGGAAGTAGTTGGACAAGTTTGTACTTTTGCTTCTGCCACACTAATTGGTGTTTAGCAGCCAACTGAATATACAATTTAAAGCTAGATAGAGCTACAGGTAACGGATGCAGACTTTGTGTATTACCAAAACAAACAAGCATAATAATAATAATATAGTGAGTAGTTTCACCAAGAAATACTGCAACCAATCGGTAAAATGACCTGCTGTGGGTGTGGAAGAATCTCCCTGAGGAGATTTCTGGGGCTGAAAGCTGTTCTTCTCTTTGTGCCGTTCATGTTCTTGTGCACATTTTTGCCTTCACATGCATGTTTATGTCATGTTCAGAAATGAAGTTTAGAGCTAACAATGGCAGATTTAATAAAAAGACACAATAAATACAAATTTTAATGCCCAACAAAACATAAACTGACAAACCTTTTAGCCAACATTTTGCTTTATAAGCTGACATAAAGTAACACTTACTTTGATAAAACAAGATTTTTTAATGTTTAATTATATTTGTTTTTCCAATGTTAAACTATTCATGTTTTCATTTTTTATCTAGACAATAAATCCAGCTTAGTTTATATATGATACATTTTAGAAACCTTTATGTTAGACCTACAATATTTATTGTTATAAAAATACATTAGGTTTGTCTTGGAACTGACTCATACATGTGAGATGCTTTAAATGCCTATATTTGGGTTTTATAAAGATCAGATAAACATTTTGGGTATATATGTATATTCTTTTAAAGAAAGTAAATATAATGCTTCATTACTTTCATAATGTGTCGTGTGCAGGCATATGTAGAACAGCTTTAAATCAGTGAAGACAAGACAATATAAACTTAGCACAAATGGTAAGAAAATGTGTCTTTATTGTAAACAATTTTGTTTGGCAATAAATCTGATTCTAGTCTATGAAGACTGTTTATTTCCCCTAAATGGTGTCACATTTGTTAGGAATAGACTCTGCTACTCTTAGGTTTTGTTTATAAGATTGGTTGAATGGAGTCTAAAAAAACAAGACATGATGACAGTTTAACAATTTCTTACCACCGTAACATGTGGAAGAACCATACACATACACGACACCTTGTCTTTGTGCTGCTCATCAGTTCGGCATGCATGTCAAGTTGCACAGATTGTATGTAAATTACATGGATTGTCCCCCATTTTGCAGGTTTTATCAAAACCTTTGCTTTAAATTTATTTAAGTCTCAGAGCCAGCAGGCTGTAAGGAAATGTGTTCACCAACTCCTCATCCTCCCCTCCCTCCTCTGCTGCTGCAGATGCTGGTGTCTCTGCCCTTGTTCTCTCTCCTCGACCAACAGTCCGCTTGTCCACATTATGTGAAAATTACAGATTTCTGAGGGTCATGATAACACCAAACATTTTAACAAATGTGGCACTAAATAAACAGAAATAAACAGGCTTGTCAATACTATAGAATTTTTTACCAAGAAGCATTGTTGCAACAAAGAAATAAATGACCAAACACAAATTTCTTTACATTTTGTTCTAAGTTTAGATACAATAAAACAAACCTCTTTTAACCTACTGAGCTGTCTATAAAGTTAGTCCATCTAGTCAGTACAGAAGTTGTAATTAACTATGTTCAAGGAAATCAAGCAGTATAAGGACAGATTTTTTTAACTAATAAGATCTTTATATATAAAAAATAAGAAAGACATTTTGATTTTGTGTTCAACGTGAATTGTGAATGAATCAGGTGGAATAAAGTAATATTCTCATATGAGGTCCTTGTGAATGTAAGTATGGGGTGCCAAGTGTAAAATAAAATGGAAAAAAATGTCACAAACTATTTTTTGTTATTTAACTATATTTCTGAGTGTATAATCCTTGTGAAATTTTTTCATTAACATTTTATTAGTTATTTATCTCACTGTTGTTATATTTTGCTATTTTTAATGTTTAATTTTAATGTTTAAATGTAAATATTAAATCCTAAATCTAAAAGTGTGAATCTAAATGTAAAAGTTAAATCTTAAATGTTGCAGCTGAATGACAACGCTTTAGAATGCACTTAAAAAACATTTTGATTGTTGGATTTACTTAACCAAGTCATGTCAACAATTTCCACTCAACCAAGTTGAGTAAATTTAAAGCAACTGTCACAATTTCTTTAAATGTAAATGCTGCTTTGCTGTTGGTGCATTGTTTTTGTTGCGACATGATCTTTCTGTGACAAGCAACTGCTAAAGCTGCTAACGCTGCTGAAGATTGTATTCAAAATCTAAATCCAAAATGTGTTCATTGAAAATAATGCGGATGGTACTGGTGGTCCAGCAGTTTGACGTGCAGCTCTCACACTGGCTACAACTGAGAGTTCAATGTTTTTTATGGAAGCGTTAGCAGTGAAGTTTAGCAGTAGTTGCTTATCTCATGATGATGATGTCATAACAATAGCCACACCAGCGCCAACGACTGTGTTTCATTCCAAAATCTGTAAATATAAATCTATATAAACATATTAACATTTAGCCACTACATTTAGGATTTAACATTTAGATTTAAATTTACGATTTAACATTTACATAATAACACTGAAATTTAACAATTATAAAAAATGAGCAAAATGTAAGAACATTAAACTAAATAATAAAATGTTAGTAGAAAATGTTCAACTAGGATTTTACACTCAGAAAGGAAGCTAGATAATGAATGAGTTAGTGACATTTTTTTACATTTTATTTTATTTTGGTGCCCCGTATGTAAGATGCATTGAAGGAAACCCTGCTAATTGAGATTAAATACATCTTCTAATGAGATAATAGAGTATTAACACAAATTACAGAAACATATTTTTCTAACATTGCCTACTCCATGATGAAAAAGGTTTTTTTTATGAACTCAGCAACCAAATAGTCATGATTGTTAGTGTACCAAGGGTGACACTGTACCAGGTTTATTAGTTTTACATTTAAACTTCTATGCTATTTTTACAACACAGCACAAGTACATTCTGTCTTGTGTAAACATTTCACGTTGGTTTCATGTTTTAGTAAGATTTTATTTTCTGTCATTATGTCATATTGCATGATGTGAACACCACATGGAATTATTTGGCGTTTTCACCTGCTCAACAAAACTCAACTTCTTATCACAAACTGTCACAATAAAGCTTTATTTTGGTAAGTTGACCCGTTAGCTTTTTGTTCATCTCAAACACTGTAAATATAAATCAGGTTGTACATAAACCCATGCAGTACATGAAAAAAAATGTTCTGTTGTTTTGTAGCTTCTGCAGAAACAGCTGCTTTGCCTCCTGCTTCACATTAAAGAATGTGAGCTTTTGCATATTGTAATGCTTACACATATTAACCAAGCACATGCTGTAATAGACATGAAATATCCACATACTGTGTGTATTTTTATAATCAGTCATATTCATGATGTTAAATGTACAATGTATGGTACTCAATAAAATGTAATTCATTGGATTTAAAAATACCTGAGCTTGATTCTTTTTTTAACAACCTGCATGTCTGGATTACAAAATATGCTTGTTAGTTTTATTTTGCTAAATAAAGTATGCATATTTTATTAGCTCAAAAGAACCCAATGGAAGTAGTGTTGATTTTTTTTCTTTATACACAGAACAGCTCTGCAATAAAAAACAAAAAGTAAAAAATGAGTTGTCTTTCATAAGAGCTGCTTTAAAAAAAATCTCAACTGTTTTATTTTACATTATGATGTCATTAAGCACATTTGTGTAAACACATGTTGAGTGGTTAGTTTTAAATATGTTAATCAAACAAATTGAAAAGCCTAAAAATCCTAGAAGTATGACGTGTGCCACCAATCATGCCAGAGTTTAGGGTGAGAAATGAAAGAGTTATTGCCATTTCTCTTCAAAACTTGAAAGTGACATGAGGCACTTTTTATACTACATTTCACTATACATTTGGATACTGCCATATGTTATGCAAAAAAAAAATTAAACGCCAACATTTAATACTGAAGTTCTAAGATTTCACAGCATGAGTAGCATAAGTAGTATGTGTTGTGAATAGTCTCAGCTACATAAACACCAAATATCTGTAAAATGGATTGAATTACAGTCTTTTCGTGTTAGATAAGCTCATTGTCATTTCAAATCCATTTGTCTTCTAAAGTTAATCAGTCATAAAGATGTGTCTAATGATAATTTCCTGAAAATTTTATTAATATGTCATTGGTTTATGAGATATTTTGCTAACAGACAAACCATCCATCCATCCATCCATTTTGTTCCGCTTATCCGGGGTCGGGTCGCGGGGGCAGCAGCCTAAGCAGAGAGACCCAGACTTCCCTCTCCCCAGCCACTT
>JARVJO010000111.1:11896327-11916273 GCA_031762555.1 Cynodonichthys magdalenae | reverse complement strand
AAAAAAGCGTCGCGAGTAAAACTCCGTCGCGAGTAAAACTCCGTCCACAAACAGGAAGAGAACTCCGTCAAACAGGAAGAGAACTCCGTCCAACAGGAATGAGGATTGCACTAAAGTTAGGTGTGGAAGTAGCTGAGAGTCATTCACAACACTGAGTGTAACATACTGAGAAATTGCAAGAAAATTTATACTGTTATTGTTTTCTAAAAATTTGACCAAAATGTCTAGAATATTAAATGAACTATAATTAGATAGTGTCTTTCCAACCAACCAACTCAGCTCTTTACTACCCAATCTGTACCTTCATTAACCAATCGACACACATTGATACAACACTGTATTTCCACAGAATAAAACATTCTGTAGAAACTAATCAGTGCTTTAAATCAGTGGCTCTCAACCTATTTTTCCTCAAAGACCCCTTTTTTTAAATTCCAAGCCCAGCTGAGCCCACGATCCCTCCCTACTCCACACCTCTCCTAAAGACTCGTTCAGCCTTTATCTCTTAATAAAAATAAAAGAATAACGTGAATGAATAATTAAACTTTTATTTGTAAATAGGAAAATAAGAACTGAATTTTACAGAGTTTTAATTATTTTAATGGAATTTATTATATACAAACAAAAAATGTATATTTTCATATTTCTGAACAGATTATTAATAGCCCTGTCATAGCATTCTCCTCATTATTAAAAGCTGGACTGATTTTTCTAGATTTGTTTCCCAATAAGCAGCATTTTTAACAAATAATAAATGAAAATTTGACACAACACAAATTAAGTTTTAACTTGCAACAAACACAAAAGAAAAATGGACATTTTGCAATATAAGATGATCTCAACCTGCAGCATAATTCTAAATCTGAATAAAAACAGTAATCATACAGTTGAGTGACAGACTTTTTTTTCTCCACAAACAGTGTGGTTACGAAGTGTTGATCTCATGTGTTTCCGTCTGATTTAACGTAGCGTCAGTAGCTGACAGTGTTGTGGCTGCTGGTCCAAGTGAAGAGGCAGCACTCATCTCGTACTCTGATGAATGCAGTCATTAGAAAAGTCACACTCAAGGCTCTGAGTCTCTGCCGTTATATGACTCATCCTGGAATTTCATGTGAAAAATCCCAAAGCTATTCATGGATTTCATGTAAAGTTAATCAAAAGACCCATCCCTTCTCTGGTCGCTTTGTAAGAGGCTGCAACAGATTTGAAGTGGGTCGCTGAGTGTTCTTAAACATCGTTTGGTTCTCCCTTTGGATAGAATGTTGCACATGAAGCAGAAAAGTGAAAAAAACTCAGTCTGTCTTTTTCTCACATCTTGGTTTTTGACTTTGATCTACTAAAAAACAAACGTTTCAATTGGTCTCACAATATTTTTTGTAACAGTTTAGTTAATACTAGTTTTTCCTAAAGAAAATTGAAAATTGAGACACATGTTTTGATTGAAATTCACTTTGAAATCATCCTTTTACTTCCTGCCATCTGTGTAAAATGTCTTTTTGGTTAATTTGTTGGTCTTTGGGGATTTCCCTGCCTGAGGGTAGTATGGAGTGGAACCAGTTGCACTGAGTAAAATGAGCAGCATGAATAATGGCTGAGCCTCAGGAGATGCTGCTGATTTTACAGGAGGAATGAGGCGTATGTCTATGTCTCAATCATACAAGAAGAAGACAGAGGTTCATGAAAGAGGAGCAACTGGCAGAAAAGAAACTCTTTAAAGAAACAGCAGAAAAAAATAAAAAAAATTAAAACATGTGAATTGCTTTGCAGCAAGTCAAGCTGAAATAGAACAAGAACTTCCACTTAGAGAACACGCTTCTGTTTTTTGAACATGCTTAAATCAAACATAAAATTCTCCAAGCAGACATTAACAAGATCATTCAATTCTTTTAGAGCAGAGTTGTGTGGAAAGGTTTGGAACAAATAGTATCTTACCTGTTGTGGATAGCTTTTTAAGTTAAATGGAGCAATTTTACATCACAAAAACACGTGTTGTAAAACTGCTGGAGTCTGAGTCACATATACAGTATATACATACAGTGTATATATGGGGTGCAACAATACATGTATCTGTATCGAATCGTTCAATACAGTAACCTAAGTTAAATACACACTGTGTATTGGACAATACAGATTTTTTAAATTTTATGTTGTCAACTTCTCTTGAGTGATGCGCTGTGTTGAAGACTCAGTGGATCTGTCCTTGACTACTCCACCTATAGGCTGCATTGTTGAGTGCAGATCAACTGAGAAACTTGCGGTTTCAGCAACATTTATTTAAAAACGGTACTTTTGAGGTTAAACAAATGTTCATAATTATTTTAAATAAATTACAAGATAAGAAGGGCATGGAAATTTCCCTTTTTTGTTTCAAAGAAATATTGAACCATGAGAATAAAGTATCAAACTAAACCAAATCGTGAGTTTTCTGTATCATTGCACCCCTAATATAAATAATATATATATAGGGTTAGGGTTCAGGAGGGCCGTCTTATGCTGTTGTAGCTCATCCACCTCAAGGTTCAACGTGTTGTGCATTCAGAGATGCTCTTCTGCAAACCTCAGTTGTAAGTGGTTATTTGAGTTACTGTTGCCATTCTATCAGCTCAAACCAGTCTGGTTATTCTCCTCTGACCTCTGCCATCAACAAGGCATTTGCGCCCACATATTTATATATATTTATATGTGTGTGTGTGTGAGACCCATCATATCGAAACAAGGATTAAGTCTAAAAGTGGTATGTGGAGAAAAAGGCAAATACAGTATTTTGATTAAAACATTGGCAAAAAGTGCTCTCAATGTATCATTTGAATGAACTGTCTGAAGTATAATCCTAAAACAAAATTTTGAAGCACTTTTTTGAGCAGTAGCAACAAAAAAATGGATTTTGAAGAAAAATGCATTAAATATTTGAGATTTTCACTGTGAGCTAGCAAAGTTTTTGTTTATTTAATCTGGGAAATCTCAATATTCAAATACTATTTGGGGTTTCCTCTTTATGACATCAACACTTCATTAAAATTACATAAAATTAGGATTCAGACCAAATATTATTGTATTGAACCAACAAGACAAATTAAGTCATATCTCTGGATCCACTTATGATATCAGGATGATCCAGGTATCAAAATGTTGCTTAGTACACATAGACAAAATTCAATATTTGTATTAATTTATGCAGCTACTTGAAGAATTCAATTCACTTTATTTCAATTCACATCAAAAGTCACTGCAGGTCATTTTGAGCAAGAATGCTGCCGGCTGTTTAGTTTAGTGAAACTTCCACTTATGACAAACAACCAAAATACCAAAATAACGCAACATATTAAAATAAATAAATAAATATAATTTTTTTGTCAAACTTGATGAATTTTTATCCATTTAAAAAAGTTTTTCTCTAAATCACGGCTGATTGTTGACTGACAATGACATAAGATCATCACTTGCCTGACAGGTTATTTTTCCGGTGCACTTAAAAGCTTCAAAGCAGTACTGTGCTTTAATTTGAAGAAAGTCTGAACCGTGTGAGGGTGTGTGTGTGTGCATGTGGGTGTGTGTGTGTGTGTGCTAGCCTTCTGAATGCATTAAAAAGAAGTCAAAGGCATCCTCTGAGAAGCAGCAATAGAAATGTGATTCTGGGTTGCTGGGGGAAGGTTGCTATGGCGAAGCTATGCTGAGTAATAAAAGATGGGCTCTGATCTCACAGATAAATAGGCTCTGGGGAGACACCTCCCCCAATGAACTCTCTATCTCAGTTTGCTCTGTCGCTCCATCACCCCCCCCTTCCCCACACACACTTATTTTCCTACACTGGCCTGTTTACGGTGTTTATCTTGACTCTTTCAAGTCATTTTCACTGTACCATCATCTTATTCCTCTACACCTCTACACTTTAGATTAAACAGTCAACACATTTCTCCAGCTATGCTTAAGTTATACTCTAGATACCTTGCTTGAAAATATTGCTATCCTGTTACTGAGTGAGTTGGTTGAAGGGGTGTGCTTGGTGAATTTTTATTCAAAATGAACTGGGGGAAGTTGAAAGAGAAAAGCATTCGGAATTCTCTTCAAGGGACACAGAATGAGTGTTGAAATAGACTAAAAGAATGAGTCTGACACAGAGGAGCAAACAGACTCAGGCTGTTTCATCACTTAATCCCTAAAGTTCCTTAATTTTCCTTTGCCTGCTGTCTCAGACATCAGCCAGAAAAATGCAGAGTTTCACAGAAAAGTAGCACATCAAAGATATTCAGTAGTGGGAATGATACTATGATTGAAATTGGCTTTATGTGCTCTTTTTTCAGGTTGTAATGTCTCAATATGTGCATCAGTATAGACATGGTGAATGTATGTCTTACTGTAAAAAAAATGTCCATTGGTATCAAAACGTGTCAATCATCTGTGTTACCTGTGAGCTCATAAAAAGCCTTGCAGCCACAGGATACAGAAAGCCTCTCAGGCACAGAAGGAGCTGCTGGTCAATGCAGCTAATCAGCTGATTTTGATTTCTAAGTCACAGCTGAGTTCCCCATCAGCCACAGTAATAACTAACGTCCTCTTACTTAATCCCCAAGTTTGGATGGAAATCTTGATTCTACATCAGCTTTTTTAAATGAGACTAAATATTAACAGTCTGAAAATAAGACCTGGCATTTCTCCAAAGAATGCATATTACCCGCCACCTCTCATGCCAGAATTTAAACTGAGATTATTTTATGAAGACTAAGCAGATAGACCCAGACTTCCCTCTCCCCAGCTGCTTGGGCCAGCTCGTCTGGGGGAATCCCGGGCCAGCTGAGAAACATAGTCCCTACAGCATGTCCTGGGTCTTCCTCTGGGTCTCCTCCCAGTGGGATGTGCCCGGAACACCTCACCAGGGAGGCGTCCAGGAGGCATTCTAACCAGATGCCCGAGCCACCTCAACTGACTCCACTCGATGTGGAGGAGCAGCGGCTCTTTCGATCTCCCGCTCCATTCTTCCCTCATTTGTGAACAAGACCTCAAGATACTTAAACTCCTCCACTTGGGGCAGGATCTCCTCCCCGACCCTTACCCTTTTCATACTCAAGATCATGGTCTCGGATTTGGAGGCACTGATCCTCATCCCGGCTGCTTCACACTCGGCTGCGAACCACTCAGAGAGAGCTGGGGATCATGATCTGATGAAGCTAATAGGACCACATCATCTGCAAAAAGCAGAGATGCGATCAAAAATGGATCCCTTCAACACCTTGGCTGCACCTAGAAATTCTGTCCATGAAAGTTATGAACAGAATCGGTGACAAAGGGAAACCTTGGCGGAGTCCAACTCTCACCGGAAATTAATCCGACTTACTACCAGCAATGCAGACCAAACTCTGACACCGGTCGTACAGGGACCTAACGGCCTGTATCAAAGGGCTTTGCACCCCATACTCCCAGAGAACCCCCCACAGGAGTCCCCAAGGGAAACAGTCGAACGCCTTCTCAAAGTCCACATGTAAACATGTAAACTGGTTGGGTGAACTCCCATGCACCCTCCAGGATCCTGCTAAGGGTGTAGAGCTGGTCCAGTGTTCCACAACCAGTACAAAAACCACACTGGTCTTCCTGAATCCGAGATTCGACTATTTGACTATCAGTTCAGGTAAGCCGCCTCAACAATGGAGGCACGGAACATGGCCCATTAGGACTCGGAACATGTTCAAAGGTCTGCCAGAGGTGTAAGTTGAAGATCAATCTGATGGGAGACTCTACCAGACGTTCCCAGCAAATCCTCACTATACGTTTGGGTAAGATGAAAACAAAGTTGATTATTGAACTGTGGCCTACGGTATCCTGTTGCCAAGAGCATACATGGACACCCTTATGTTTGAACATCGTTCTTCGTTATATACAATCCATGACGAGCACAGAAGTCCAAGAACAAAACACTGCCGTTCCTCCCAACCACACCCCTCCAGGTCTTACTGTCATTGCCCACGTGAAGTCCCCCAGCAAGACGAGGGAGTCCCCATCAGGAGCGCTCTCCAGCACCCCCTCCAAGGACTCCAAAAAAGGTACTCTGAACTGCTGTTTGGCACATAGGCACAAACAATAGTCAGAACCTGTCCCAACCAAACATAGGCAGAGGGAGGCTACCCTCTTATTCACCGGGGTGAACCACAACCTACAGGCACCAAAATGGGGGGCAATAAGAATGCCCACTCCTGCTCTGCGCCTCTCAGCAGGGGCAACTCCATAGTGGAGGAGTGTCTAACCCCTCTCAAGGAGACTGGTTCCAGAGCGGTGTGTCGAGGGGGGTCCAACTATATTTAGTCAGAACCTCTCAACCTCACACACTAACTAAGGCTCCTTCCCAACCAGAGAGGTGACATTCCATATCCCTAGAGCCAGCTTCTGTAGCCGAGGATCGGACCGCCAGGGTGTGCCCGGCCGGGTTCCATGGGCAAAAACCAGGCCACCAGGCACTCGCCAACGTGCCCCACCTCCAGACCTGGCTCCAGAGTGGGGCCCCGGTGACCTGTGTCCGGGCGAGGGAACACTAGATCCAATGTTTGTAGTCATCATTAAGGGTCTTCAGGCTGCACTTTGTCTGATCCCTCACCTAGGACCTATTTGCCTTGGATGACCCTACCGGGGACAAGAAGCCACTGATAACATAGCTCCTAGGCTCATTGGGACACTCAAACCTCTCCACCACAATAAGGTGGAATTGTGTTTACTCTAAAAGTTATTCAGTTGGTGATGTACATTCATTAAGAGTTTCAGTAAAATCTGTTTGGTAGTTTACTGGGATTATTTTATAGAGTATTTTAATAATTATAATTTCTCCTTACCTGAGAAAAGTCAGCATTATGATCACTGCTGCTGGATCTGATCTAATGTCTCCACCCTAACTTTACTCTTTGTAATGTGGCAATAAAGATTTATTCTAAATATGTGGAAAGAAAGCCAGCACATCTTCACAGAAATGAAAGATGATTGGGTTTTTCCATCATTAACTAATTAGCAAGGGATATAAAATAAAACAACTAATCTTGCTAACTAGCCAAACATTATATAATGTTGTATAACTCATCATTATTCAGTTAACATTTGCCCCTTTCATAAGACAGCTCAGTCCGGGTCTGATGCGTGTTCTGTCCTCCTGTGAGCATTCAGAAAAAACACGAAGGTGGAGAGGTGAGTAAAAATAGCCCACCTCTGATGCGCCCCTGATCCGCGAGCAGAGGTAGTATCAGAGGCGGGTTCCAATGCGGCTCACCCTCTCTTGAAAAAGCAACCTGCGGATCCGCGCTGAGAAAATGTTAATGAGCTGATGACATCAGTGAGCGATCGCAGGATCTAACATACGGATTTATTACAGAGGGAATATTAAAAATGACACAAAACAGCAACTTTGTAGTTGGCTTAAAAAATGTTGAGCCACAGGTTCACTATAATGAGCTGATTTAATTTTTGTTTTTTTCTTTCTGACATGATGCAAAGCCAGTGAGCGGTCGAGGATTATCTAAAGATTTATTACCGAAGGAATATTAAAAATGACACAGAACAGCAACTGTGTGGCTAGATTAAAAAACGCATTTAACCACAAAATCGTTAAAATTAGCTGATTCAGTTTGTGTGTGTGTGTGCGCACGCTGTGAGTGTTCTGTGTGTGTGTGCTTTATACAAGGAAGACGTAAGTGTGGCTGGAAAAATGACCCAGAACAGCAACTTTGTAGTTAGTTTAAAAATGTTGAGCCACAGGTTCGCTATAATGAGCTGATTTTGTTCTTTTTTTTCATACGACTTCCGTTCACTGGCTCTGTATTACGACGCAGGGCCAGTGAGCGGTGGAGTATTAAATCTACAGATTTTACAGAGAGAATATTAATAATTACACAAAGCAGCAGCTTTTTAGTTAGTTTAAAAATAGTAAACCGTACAGAATCACTAAAGTAAGTTAATTTAGTTTGTTTTGTTTGATATGAGGCAGCAGACGTCTGTCCCACAATAAATACTTCGCGCTCCACTTAAGCCCAGCTGATTTCTGCTTGGATCCGTTCTGCTGGTTCATTTATGAACGTGTTCATGTGAGCGGGCCCTGCCCAGCTTCACCTGTGATCTTATGAATGACCCGGGGGGGATTAAAGCCGGACAGGTTTGTGAGGTGAAAACGAGGATTTGACTTATGAAAGAGGCTATTATCTACCTCCAACAGCATGACTCAACTGTGCATAGATATTAGCCTTTTGCTCTTTTAGTTTCTGACACACACCGTGAGGCTCTGCTCAGCAGGATGTCTCCCTTCCGTCATCTGCAGGCATATCATGTGCACGCTCATGGTGCATTTAAAGACGGCTCAGAAAAACACGTTACCGCGTGTTAACTACGGATTAATCAGCTGTAACGGCTGACAAAAGTGCGGGGGATAGAGAGCAAAGATGCAGCAAGTGTGAGGAGACGTGTCCCATTCATACCCCACGTCCTTTATGCCCGTGCCCTCACTTGCCCAGTTGCCCATATGGTTAATCCAGCCTTGCTCTCTGTCAAGACATTCACTACTGTCAGGCCAATTTTTAACTCAATATCTGTAAAATTGGCCAAGTGGGAACCATTTTTGTATTTTCTAGTTTCAGTTAGCTATAATGACCATCAAACATTCCTCATCTATAGATATATGCTCAGGTGGTTGGTAGAGCTATTGCCTCAATGGATCGAATTCTGGACGGGGATCTTACTGAGTACAGTTTGCATGGTCTCTCTGTGCATGTGTGGGTTTTCAAATTGTCCCTAAGTGTGAGTGAGAGAGTGAATGTTGTTTGCCTTTATGTCCCTGTGATGGACTAGGGTGTACCCCATCCCTGGCTAGACATAGGCACCAGTGACCCCCGTGACTTGTGTAGAAGATAATGGATAGGTGGATGATCTGCAAGCTTTATTTAAATCCATCCACTAATTATTGTGATATTTTACTAACAGACAAACAATGAAAACTAATTACCTTCCTTGTTGCAGTCTGTTTCATTTCTAAAGAGCTTTCAGATCATTATTTTTCTGTGTTACTGTTTAGACCTGTGTGTTGGTGGAAAAAGGGGGGATATTTAATTTGCGACAACAATAATTCATGTTATGACTCGGCTTTAATATCTCCACAGAGGACAGAGACAGATGCTTTGCACTAATGAAGTTGGTTCAAACCCAGATTGGTAGATTTGTGGAAATTGTTTAGGAGAAGCTTTGTAAGAAATAATAATAAAAAAAAATAATCTCTGTATTTCTCAATTAGGCATTACTGAAATGTTTATGAAAACAAATCTGTGCTTGTGTCCTTAATTTTTCTAATTAGTCAAAAACAAAAGTTTCACACTTTCTAATTATTTTAACACTTAAGTTTAACCTTTAGTTGCCATTTCGGGATGTTTTGTCTCTATTTTTTGTAATTGTTACATGAAACCGATTTATTAACAGATTATTCAAGGATGCATGTTTTTTTTTTTTTTTTGGTGTTTTAAAATTTTTTGTGCTTTATCTCTTTTATTAGCCTCTTAATCCCCA
The DNA here is from genome assembly GCA_031762555.1 of Cynodonichthys magdalenae. Taxonomy (NCBI): domain Eukaryota; kingdom Metazoa; phylum Chordata; class Actinopteri; order Cyprinodontiformes; family Rivulidae; genus Cynodonichthys; species Cynodonichthys magdalenae. Next base: position 11,906,754 of record JARVJO010000111.1, on the reverse strand, counting down.
AGTGATTTTCGTGATGTTTTTGCTCAAAATACCTTGCAAAAATATAATTAAGTGTATCTCAGCATTTATAAACTCAACTTAAATAATCTTGGTATCAAATAAAGCCAACACTCGAGAAATTTTATCAGAAGTGTAATTATTAACAGCAGCTGTTGTTTTAAAAATATTGAGGATGGAACAGAATGTTTAAAATTTTTTTTTCATTTTCTGCCTGAAGAAATTTTGCGTTAGACAGTAAAACCCAGGCATGTCCAACTCCAGTCCTCAAGGGTCGGTCTCCTGCAAGTTCTAGATTTGTCCCTGTTTCAACACAGCTGATTCAAATAGATCATTTACCTTCTCAGTTTGTCATCAAGGTCTGCAGAGGCCCACTAATTAAGCACTCCTTAGGTTCAGCTGTGTTGAACCAGTGCAGCACCTAAAACATGCAGGACACCGGCCCTTGAGGTCTGACTTTGGACACCACTGGTATAACCCATTTAAAACTATAACGAAAAAGGGTAAAAACTCTTGGAAACCATAAATACACATGTTGACATTACCTGTGCGAAAATTTATGGTGCTAAAATAAACTAGAGCAATATTACAGACAAAAAAAATAAATTGGCGTTTTGTCAATCTGCACAGGAAGGACCATGTTGGTACCATTAATAAATGTTAAGAAATCTCAAGTTTTTAACTGCAAAAATTATTACATTTTTCTTACCTGCCCGAAAAAACTTATTTAATGATTATTCTTTTGAAAAATTATCCAAACATTTATTTGTCATAAAGCAATGAGAAATTATATATGACTTCAATATGACCATATTCACTCAAGTAAAAAAAAAAAAAATTCAACACACGTCACAACATATTTAAAGAGGACCTAATATGCAAAATTCACCTTTTTCAGGTTTTTTTGCTTACATTTGGGTCTGGACTGCTTCTAAAAATGGTCCAAGCACCAAGAAAATGCACCCAGAGGTATTTTTACTATAAATAAATGTATTTCTTTTGTCTTGAAATGAACTGTTTTCGAATACCAATGGTTTGTGACATCACAATACCAACCCGAGCCCAGCCCCTCATCTGGCAACCCAAGGCGGAGCTCCACCCACTTTTTCACGGGACGAAAGTTTGTACTGCTAGAAACTTCGGAAACTACTACCAGCAGGATGTGCCCAAGGCCTTGCTACTGAAAGGAAACTTCTGTCCCTATTGTTTCTCACAAATCTGCAAATGATGGTGAAGTGATAGCTTGTGTTTAATATTTCTGTTTGGCGTGAACATGATTTGTTATTTAGCACAAACTAATTTTAAAAGCTCTGCCATTAGGAGACGAGGAAACTTCACCTTTCTCCTTTCATAACGCTAACTGCTGTTCGGCTGCAGCTTGAGCCATGTTTTCCTCTTGGGTCCTTGTGAAGCAGCGAGACATGTGTGTTGGTCTCCCTGGCACCAAGGCATCTGACTTCGGTCTGTCTCTACCGAGCCCTGGGGTGGATGTACTGCGCGCAGTCTGTTTACTACTGTTATACCATTATTGTGCATCTGTTTGTACCAGCCATTTTCAAGTCTCTGAAGTGCTAATATAAACACCATGTTGGGAGGGCGGAGCTAACGTAAACAAAATGATGGCAGGGCGTTGCCAACAGCAGCTTATTTGCATAAACAGCTCATTCTGAAGAGAGCACAGAACAGGCAGAACTGATCAGCTGTAATCTCTTCATCTGAAAATGATTTTGTGTATTAAACCTAATGAACATATTTTGAATAGCCTATAAATGTATTCTAACTTGTTCTATAAACCCAGATTGAGATGCAGACTGAAAAAAAGCCTGCCTGGCTAAAAAAAAAAAAAGACTGTCTCAAGCCTCACATCCCTTGTACTAGGGGTAAAACAGCATTTCCTGTTTTCTATTTCTATTATCTTCTTTTAACTTAAAATCTGTAAGTTGAACCTGGACATGTTCGATATCAAGAAAAACCTAAAAATCTTGGCTAAAACCTCAAGGAAAATGTTTTTGCATTCGCCAAACACAGTTCAAACATCAAGGAGTTGAATCAGAAAGTAAACTAATTGTACAAAGTGGCATCATTGCAAATCTGTAAATACATTCAGGCAAATCTGTAAAAGAAAGATTTTCAATTTTTTTTTAAAGAGGACCTAATATGGGGTTAGGTTATGCTTATAATGTCATGCATGTGCTACTTGTGCCACTAGGACTCAGTGCTCTACAGTTACCAACAGGATAACAAAGACAGAAGTGGCAGGATTTTGCAGCAAAAGCCGAGTCAAAGTTTGAGTTGAAAGCCTAACCTTCCAATATTTATTATCCCCCAATGTTTTATTCTCTTAAAAGTTTAAGGGAATGTTTTCTGTGGGAAAACATTGGATCTTAGAGTACATGAATGTTGCCTGTGGGTCTAAAACACTCAGAGCTTCTCCTCAACATAACAAAGAGGGAACAGGACATTTGGCCTTAATGACTCATCATCGTATTACAAGTCGTTTAAGAACTGATCAAAATGTGTCAACACTTTATTATTTTTTTATCTTATCTATTCCTGTCAAACCTTAAAATGAAGAGGCAATATTTCCTATTAACTTCTATTAATGAGTCACAACCAAACTCACTGATTTTGGCTTCTCCACAGGGATCAACAAAGGAAGCTGTTTTCGGATCAATCACTTTCCAGAGGATAACGACTATGATACCGACAGCTCCGAGTATATCTTACGTAAGTCAGTGCAACCACGTCGTCTTCAAACACTTCAACCTTTAATCCTCTGTCTGGTTTTTTCTTCCCCTCTGTGATGATGAAGTTATCACAAGGGTACTTAATGTGTCATGACATCTCTATCCCCTTTCCATAAAAGCCTGATGTTATGACAGTAATTGCAGCTCTGCTGATAACGAGGTGTGTTGTGTTGATGTGCAATAGGACTTTTCTAAAAAAGCAGACTTTACTTCCTTAAAAGAGAGTGCTATACAGAGTATTTTAGATTTTATGGGGTGTCTCTTTGAAGACCTTGAATTAAAAAATATAGATCGCTCTGTTCAACATCGTAATATATATGTGTGTGTGTGTAAATAATGATGTTGAACAGAGCGATCTATAATTTTAAATAATTTTTAACACATAATAATAAATAATTTTATATATTAGTAAATAAAAGTTTTTTATAGTGATGTTAAGAATACTAAAGCAACAGTTCTATTTATTCAACATCACAAACAAGTTAATTCTTATGCTTATAAAGAAGCTGAAAACAGCTACCTGAGATTTACTGACACTGGTAGCTTCATGTAAGTTAAATATTTACTGCTGAAAATAGCAGTCATGGGGAGCATGTACTGTATATCATCCTGCATATATTGTTGCTTTATTCATCCCTATTTTGTTAAGACCACAGTTCTCTCTCTAACCTTACAAAAACAAAAAAACAAAATCCTAAAAATGACAATATAATAGAATACAAAAATATTAGCTGGAGCTTTATTATTGTTTTATTTTATTTTTATTTTTTTGACTGTTTAATTTAACAAGTGGACCTTTTGTGTTCTTTATGTGCTGATTCGTGGATTTAAAACAACAGTTCTAAACATTTATTTAACAGCTAAGTCTGTTGAGAACCAGTTCCACAATGACGAACTGGTCTAGCGCAGCATCACAAAACTAAATGTCAGAAGTAAAGGATTAAAATGAAAAGATGGCACAAACAGCATAAAGTACCATAAACCATACTATAACAATAAAAACAAGGAAAGAAAAACTAAAAATGTATAAGATTAAAGAAAAATCCAATCAAATGAAACTTACAGCAAGTACAGTGATCTTGAACTACTGAATGTAAGGAACTTTAAAAAAAAGGTAATGACATGAATGAGTCAAGCTTTAAGGTCCATAATATTGATGATGGTTTCAGTCATCTGCAGCAGAAAACTGGGATGAGGAGATCAGAAGTGACTGTAGATATATGAACATAAATCAGTGAATTTGTCTGCAAGAATGAAGAGATAGCCATTTTATTTAATTTATCTAAAGCGCTTTGTGTTGGCACATAATCAATTAATCATTTTGTCATCTGTTGTAGAGCATTTACACATGTAGGAGTGAATGCTCCAGCTGTGGAAAACAAGGGACATCCATACAATGTTTTTATGTTCATGTCTTGTGAATACAAATTGGATTTTGGGGTTTAGTAAAAGGCATGCTTAATTTGTGTTGAATGCAGTTGGCTGCAGATAAGGGGCCCTAGTGAGTTCTTTCCTTTACAGGAGTCATAATCCAACCAAGACAGAAACCATGACCTCCCTATTAGGCTAAGAAACAGCCATAGTACTCCAATAAAAAGAGTTTTTAGGCACTGTTTGGATTGAATAAACTTTAAAAAAGAGTTTTGTACAAAAGAATTAGAAAGTAACCTTTTCAAACATAAAAGCTGTGGACGGATTCATTCGTTCAATAGAGTTTTACAAATTTACATCATCATAGCACAATATAAACAAATTTTCAAGGTAAAGGATCTGAGTTACTAGGTTGTTCCTTCAATCAGTAGAGATCTTGAAACCAGCATTGACTGAATGAAATACTCAGTCAACATGGGGTGAGTCAAACCACTTTCTTTGACTTCTGGAAGCCTGTTGGTAGTTTGTCTACCTTCTTTAAAAGTTAGCTTTTAATGAAATGAAAGTTCAGTTGAAGAAACCACATCATCCTTAATACAAGTACACAAATAAGTTAGATGATTCCCGTCCAGCCAAACACAAAACATCTGTTTTCATTTACTTTAATATTTCTTTTAGAATAGTTTACACTTTCTTCACATCTACATGGTTTGATCCAAAATGGCAAAGTCAGACAACTATCTTTGTAATAAAATCCATCCTGTTCTGGTTTGATTTTCTAACAGCATTACTTTTTGTTAGTTGCTTAAGGCTCATGTATCAAACTCAAGCCCTGTGGGCCAAATGTAGCCCATCCCTGCATTTTATGTGGCCTGCAAAAGCAAAGATATATTGATGTCTTAATTGGTGTAAGCTGCTTTAAAGCCAACATTGACTATAAACTACATCTCCCTGAATGCATGTTGATTATTTTACCCACAAAATGACGGTATCCCACCATTTGGTGGAGGTGCACAGGGTTCAAAAGTATCCAGTGAAATTCACCATGTAAAATCTCCATTTAACTGCCAGCTACTTTTGCTATGGCACAGTTGTACTGGGAAGTATGATGTTTTTACTTTATAATTATAAAATTTTACTGTCTTAAACTCCCTTACTTTTACTTTTAATAGTATTTCTGTTTTATTTCTTTTGTATTTAGTAAGTAAGTAAGTAAATGTTATTTTCTCTGTGTGTCATAAACCACAGGTGCTCAGCCCACACGGGCTTACAAGACACAACAAAACATATTCACACAGGTGGACAGACATAAACAATCTTTAAACAAAAAGTGTCCTCTTCCTGAGGTGCCACTTTTTTAATAAAAACTGCACTAACTGAAAGACAAAATACTTAAATAAATACTGGATTGTATCTTCATCAACTGAATATAAAAATCTGAATAAACATCTAGAAGGGGTAGGTCTGGTTTAAGCATTTGGCGTGTGTGCGGCGTGTCCAAAGCAACTGACGCTTGAGTTGGAAAATCTGAACTAACTTTTGCTCCTCGACACGGCGCATCAACCAATCAGAGAGACTCTGCTATGTGACGTAGTGGTGCATTCTCCAACGGGACTGTTTTCTGATCAATAACCACTAACCTGAGACAAATGGACAGGAGTTCTTTAGCTGAAATCAAGTGCCTGTAGTCGGTGTCCTGTGAGGAGATGTGGGCACTTATGTGGGTCAGCGGCTTGTCAAACTGACTGCGGTGTTAAACCAAGCTCGGAACAAATACGATCTAAAAGGGAGCCTCGTCAGCTCGCAGCTCCGGAGTGGTGAAACTCACCAAACTCAAAATGTCTCTGAATTATCTGGTAAATTATTTACGAATTTAGCGCAATGTGCTCTTAAATAAAGCAAAGCCACTTTATTTCATCTGCCATTGTACAGAGACCAGCCGAGGAAAACAACCAAGAGGCCCTTCCTGATGCGTGATGTACCTCTAGAGCAAATGATGAGCATCTGACCTTAAAGTGCACAAGCGTCCAACTTGAGGCATTGGACGCATTTTTGACGTAGAAAATGCATTTGGTGTGAACGTAGCATCAAAGTTAATTACAACTGGCCCTTTAAAGACCAACATGATGCTCATGTGGCCCTCAGTGAAAATGAGTTTGACATCCCTGGTGTAGGGGATAAGTAAATAAAATACATAAGTGTATAAAACAATAAAAAGGCACCTGTTAGTCTATTTAATTTACTGTAAAAGTTGACAGCTGTACTTATATAAACTATACCTAACTCATTTAATATCTTCCAGACATTCCTTTGGAAGCCATTTGGTTTTTACATTATTTTGGTCTAGACCGGGGGTCATCATCATAATTAGCTACTTTTAATCAAGGGTACCTACTTTATTTACTATATGCTAAACACAGAGGGTTCTGGCATGATCAACATTAGGTCTGTTACTGTGTGCAAGGGCCTGAGTTGGAACCACATGCTGGGAGTGAATAAACTTAATGTTATGGATTGTGTTGGGTTTATTATTCATTTCATTCTTTGTTGGCCAAATAGAGCCATTTATGACCTGCGGACCACCAGTTAATGATCATTGTTCTATCTAGACTGTAAAAGCTAAAAAAGATAAACGCAATCCATGCCACCAGCATATCTAAAGTTTATTAAATTTCCTACTCACAAAGTTTCCAATACCACATAATATTTATTTACGACTTTGCAGATCTTGTGATTTTTTTAAAGCCCTTGATCAAGACAAAACTTGATTTTGCCCAGAACTGCTGGTTATGATCCAAAGTAAAAAAAAATCTAACAAACAAATGAATGACATAGTTATGAATGACAAGCTGTTTACTGAAGAGGTCTATTTTTTCATCCCTCCCTCAACACGTGCTTAATAAATAAATATGATGCTTATGTCTTTTATATTTAACATAGACTGGAAGGCATTGAAATCTGTCTTCTTTGAACAGGTATAGTTCGAGCTTCAAGCCTTTTCCCAATTCTCAGCACCATCCTTCTGATGCTGGGTGGAACGTGTGTCGGTGTGGGACGGTTTTACAGCAGAAAAAACAACATCCTGCTCAGTGCAGGCATCCTGTTTGTGGCTGCAGGTAGGAAAACTGAACAGTACACTTGGATGATGATAAGTATATTCCAGTCAAAGCTACAGACTGAAAGAAAGAGGGGATATCCTGGCAGATTAGGATTTGTTTAGACACATAAATTTAGGGCTCGCCTCCTCACACCCACACAGTATTGGGACAAAAGACCATGGATGCTCCACATCATATCCTAAAGACACAGTGATGTGAGGCTTTTTCCTTAAAGTAGCTTTTCTTTCATCGCAAAACCTGTCATCTCTTCCTACATCCTTATTTTGTGTTTATACTCTTTTCAGGGCTAAGCAACATCATTGGCATCATTGTCTACATCTCTAGCAATGCTGGAGACCCCAGCGACAAGAAAGATGAAGACAAGAAGAACCAGTACAACTATGGCTGGTCCTTCTACTTTGGTGCCCTCTCCTTCATTGTGGCCGAGTCAGTGGGCGTTCTCGCCATCAACATATACATCGAAAAAAACAAAGAGACACGCTTCAGAGCCAAGCATGACTTCATCAAAACCACCTCGTCCTCTTCGCCCTACTCCCGCATACCAAGCTATCGCTACAGACGGAGGCGTTCACGCTCCAGTTCAAGATCAACAGACCCGTCCCGTGAGCCGTCCCCTGTAGGAATGAAAACCGGTGGAGGGTCTGGAGGGGGAGGTTTGGGAATGGGTCTACCAATGGGAGATATATCCCTTTACTCCCTCAGCAGAGACCCTTTGAAGGGCGGAAGCAGGCCTGCAAGGCCGTACAGCCCCGAGAGGGATACTGGATTTTTACAAGTCCACAACTGCTTCCAGAAAGAGGTGAAAAATGGAGCAAACCGGAGGACCACGCCAGTATGAGGTCAGGAGTGCGTTGCTGTCTTCAACAACAGCTTTATTGAAACACTTTATATGTTGTTCAGATGAAAGGCAAGTTTTCCACAGGATTTTTTTTCAGTATTAATTTTCTGACAGGCCTTAAAACAGAAAAGTAAAGAAAAGTAAATACTGAAATAACTTTTTTTTTTTAAAGCGAGACTCATGTAGCATTATTTAATGAGGTAAATTCTAAAATATAAAGACTACAGTCTGAAAAAGTAGCTTCTGCTCTGACATAAAAATGGAAGAATGCTATCAATACCAGCATTCTTTTAAAAACAGCCATTTGTTGATTTTGCATGTCGAAGAGTTAACTTTTTTCTAGACTTGATGCTCAGTTTGATACAGACTCACAGCGTTAAAACTGTGACTTTTGTTTATTTTTTGTGAAGTAGTGTTTCAAAAATGATATGCTTTCACTGTTTGACAGAAAAATATTTAAAAGTTGTTTGCTAAGGTTTAGTAATTTGTGTGATTGTTATGAAACCATTGTTGTTCTGCAGTTTGTAACTTAACACAGATGGTGCTAACTTCATCTGTACACCTTGAATCGTTTTAAATCCCCTCACCTTCGATTTAAATACTTATTATGTGATTCAGTAAGATCTGTGTGGATGTAGGTCATGCCATTAGTCTGTGTGTTAGAGTATGTGTGTGTTTGTAGAAATAATGCCACATTGTGATGAAATAAAACCACCAATTTGTGTAAATATTGATTACCAGAAAAAAAGATGCTGCCACAGTAAAGACATTACATTCCAATTCACTGTGTGTTTTTCACAGAGACTGCCTGTGTAATTTGCTGATCATTTGCTCAGGGATGATGTATGGAACAAATTAATTTCTTATTTAAGCCAGACAGACTGTTATGCTTAAAAAGAGAGCGATAAAATCATGCTCTGTGGTTGTGATGAATTAACTGAAATCCCCTGTTTTCTTGCATCCACTGCCTTTGTGGAAAAAAAAAAAATTTGACTGTAGCAAATTTTGATCATGCTGCAAGAAACGCACATGTTTACAGTATGTCAATCTTAATGTACTTTATTAGTAAGAACTGTTGGTAATTTAAGAATTTTCTAGAAGCTGGAAAAAAAGTCAATAAATAATTTTGTGTCAGGATGTGGTTACGTGACTCTTTTTGCAACTGTTTAGAATGGTTATTGAACAGAATAAATTCAGCAGCTGGAACATAAAATATTTTCTAGGTCAATAGCTGACTCTTGATTTCATTATGACTCAGATGATTTGATAATTGGTGAATGAAATGTGTATAACAGCTATTCCAATGAAGTAGGGACATTGTGTAAAACAAATAAAAACAGAATATGATTTGCAAACCTTTTTCAACCTATACTTAATTGAATACACTACAAAGACTTTTAATATTATTTTATATCCAAATGGATAAATTATTTTTTTGTTTCTGTTTTTTGTCTGTTTTTCTTATTTCTTTTTTGTTTTGTTTTTTCAAATATTCACTTATTTTGAAACTGATGCCTGTAACACGTTGCAAAAACACTGGGACAGGAGCACGTTTACCACAGTGTTACATTAACTTTCCTTTTGACCAGAGGTGGGTAGAGTACTCAAAAATATTACTCAAGAAAAATTACTGTTTCTTAAACCAAATTTTACTCAAGTAAAAGTAGTGAGTTGCCATCCAAAAATTTACTTGAGTAAAAGTAGAAAAAGACTTTGATTATTAGAAAGTTAATTTAAAAAACAAATTCAATATAAAATAAAAAAAATGCAAATCATAAACTAAAGGTAGCAGAAGAAAAAATCTTCTGCCCCTTTTTCTCAAGTAAATAAATTCAATCAAAATAATCTTCAAATTACAAAAACAAAAAATATACAAAAAAGAAAAACAATGTAGGTTTAACTCCTTGAGCAACAATTTGTACATTATACATTTACATATTTCCCAAACAAATCACCCTAAACACATTGATCTGGCAATTTTATAAACATGATTTATAAACTCCTCAAGTACTGTGAGTAGTGAGTAACTGCCGAGTATCATCTCGTGTCATTAAATAACATGCAAAAAACAGACAAAACACAGAATATAAAGGTGAAACTAATGAGACAAACGAGGAACACCTGGAGGAGACAGGTGAGCAGGAAGCCAGACAGCAGGGGAGAGAAACACAGGGGAACTAAGAAAACACTAGAATATAAAGCAAAAAATACACAGATCACGACAGAACCCTCCCCTCAACGACGGTTCCCGACGTCGAAAAGGAGAGGGACAAGACTTGGGGAAACATGGACACAACACCAGGGAACACAATCACAAAACATCAAAGTCCAGGGGGACGGCCAGGGAATCCTCCA
>JARVJO010000111.1:11859389-11879467 GCA_031762555.1 Cynodonichthys magdalenae | reverse complement strand
CTAACCTCAGGAGAACTGCCACCTGTAGTCACCTGGGTGCCAGTTCTCACGAGTTTAGTGCTGAGAGCAGGAACAAAACAACAAAATAGAGAGATGAATGATTGTAGCAAAATCTTTCCAAAAAAAAAAAAATGTCATGTAAATATCTCTAAAAATGGGACAACAAATGTATAAACAAATACATTTAATAAAAAATGTGCTCAATCCCCTTTTCTGATTTTATTTAGGCTTTATCGTAACATAAGAATGTCCACAGCATTTCAATGTCAGCAAATTTATGGCTATCAGATTCTGATCACCTAATTGAATTTGTAAATGGTTCACTAGTGGTTATTTTAGATTTCTTGTACCCCTGTCTTAAAATGTAAGGAATACTGGGGCTTGGTTGGGATGTAGATGGCTCACAGTGACAGTGGGCAATTTCCTTTCCTTTTCATAAAAATCAAAGCAAATATTAAAAAACAAGAAACAACCTCCAAAGGTTTGTTTGTGTGTTTTGTGGGTCCTGCTCCACTTTCCTGCTCCTCCTCTTCCTCCTCTTCTTCACTGCTATGATTTGCACCAAACTCCATGACTGACTGTGGTGTTTTCAGCTGCTAATAACAATAGCAGCAACAATCATACATTTATAGCACATTTGGAAAAAATTCAGTGTTATAATACAAAGACATAAGAAAATCTCTACACACAGTAGATGAATTACTCACTGCAATGTATTTTTTGAGCTGATAAAAATAGCAATAAATTAATGTAGCAATTATAATTTGTTATAAGCAGATTAAAGATTTCTGCAGGTTTGGTGTAACATTCCCGATATATACTACTACTACTGTTTAATGTTCTGTGAGCCCTGAACACATTCAGAAATACATATATATATACGTCTGGTATAATGGCGCATGTAGACAGAGATGCTAACCTTTTGCTACTGGCTCTATGTCTCTTAGCTGACTTTAGTCGCGCTGGCCTCGGCCCCCACAGAAAATACAAGTTGGCTGTGTATGTTTTTAAAGAGATATGTTTATTTTGGGGTTGTAGCCCCCCCGGAGAAAAATCCACCAGCTGCCACTGGTTAATTTAACTCTGAAAACTGTGGATCCCCCCGAAAACGGGTTAAAATCAACTCTGTCAGTGTTATATCAACACGGGGTATTATTACTTATAAAGTTTTGCAAAACTAAAATACAGATAAATTTATTAATATGCTATTGTGCAGACTAACATACTCAGTCACATTAAAAAGAAACATGCTGTAAATAAATAAATACAATTCTTGTGTGCATTAGCGTTGGGCAAAATTGTATTTTAAAACTCTTTTAAAATCACACTTCTACTCTCTGGCTTTTGGCACAGCCTGAGACTTGTTTTTGGTTTTTGTTTTATTTCTGTTTTATTGGTTTTTAATTGTATTTTTTAATCTTTGTTTTGTGTTTTTATGTTTTTGATTTTACATGTACAGCACTTTGTTGCAATTGTGGTTGTTTTAAAAGTGCTTTATAAATAAAGTAGTAGTAGTAGTAGTAGTAGTAGTATCATGTGCAATTAGAAAAACTTTTATCAATTATTTTTTCGCATCTGACAATTAATATGATTAATGCCACCAGGCAGACTGACTGGGATTTCCCCGGTCAGTCCGCTCAATGCTCCTCTCTGCTTCAAATATGACGAACTTTAAAAAAAAATAAAAATTCTGTAGCTTATTTATCAGAACTCCAGTTTTACTTGGTTTATCAACACAATTTAAAATTAATGTTTAGCCTGAAGTCTGTACTTTTGACACAATTTGAAACTGATTTTTATGGAGAGCAAGTCTTTCCCACTAGACTGATTAAAATTGGCCATGTGACTAGGACAGGGACTCCAGGGGATTAATCGTCATAATAATCATTATCAGCTAAATACCACAATTAATCGTGATAAATTTTTTTGCCAAAATCCCCCAACCCTAGTGTGCATAGGAAAAACTAGATGTTTTGGCTACAAAGGCTGTGTCTCAATTCAGGAGCTCCCACAGACTGGCAACGGCCAAGCACACACCCCTGCCAGACTCTGGGGGCAACCCTGGCCAGCGGGCCAACCATGGAAACCAGAAGCTATTGTCTGGGAATCCAAACAGCCCCATGGGAGTCAGAGTGCAAGCCCCATCACCGGCTCCCCCCCAAGCCCTGAGTCCACCTATGGCCCAGGCCCCCCCAGACGGTCCATACGTCCTTTGGACCCATCTCCAAATGGGTACTGGGAACGGGGGAGTGAAGACAAAGAAAAGAAAAACCTATATACACACACACCTCCGCCCTCAGATATGCTGTTGATGCATGTTGTTCTATAATGCAATTAAAATGGGGAAGAAGAAAGGGGCAGGGGCCAGCATGTTGCCAGTTCTCCCTCCACCCCAACTCTAGCCCAAAACCCTAAATTTCTACAAGCAACCATTGGGCGTGGGCACAGGCATCACTGGCAACACTGATTTTACCTCGCCTCCTGAACGCCATGAGTGCCCACTCCCTAGTCCCTATATGTGAATGTCATGAGGATGATATAAGTGAATGTCAAGGGTGTACAATAAAATTGGGGTACAGGTAGCTATAGCAAATTATGGGGATGTGAAATTATTGCTCCATGTGATGCACCTGCACCCCAAGCCCTACATGAGTGAAGCTGGAATGAAGAGGGTGGAGGTATGTGGTGAGAGATGGGGAGAAAAATGACTGGGGGAGCAAAATACTCCCAGAGAGAGTCAGCTCCCCCACTGACCCCAGTAGGCACCCCCATTACCCGAGACCCACCCAAGGAGGGGGGCCCCCATACCTCTTCCTCCGGACAAACCCCCATGCCTAGTGAGCACTAGACCATGGACGGACTGAGCCCAGAGGCCCGCCAGGAATTGGGACCAACAACCCGCGCACACTAGAGCCATCCGGACCCCCAAGACCCAACCCCCAGCCCCACAGCCAGCCCGCAGCCCAAAGAAGCCACCGAACCCTAGCAAGGAAGATCCAGCTGAGACTGCCCACCCAGCCGCCGACAGAGCAAGGAGGCACCAAGAGCGAACCCCCACCTCAACAGGGAGCCAACCAGCCAACCCAGCACAACCTCTGCGACAGTTAGGGGACCGGTCCTGCCAAACAGGACCAGGCCCACCAGGCTCCAGTAACCCATACAGGGAACCAGAACCAGGCTTGCCCAATGATGCCCGGCCTCCACCCAAGGCCATCTACACACTCCCCCATCCCAGAAGAAATGCTACACCCACCCCAACATTCAGACAACTGTCAAAACTTATAGCACACTAGACACCCAGGCTGCGCCAAACTACCCCCTATCGCCACCAGCCCCGCCCCGACAACCAAACCCCCCCTGCCCATGAGACCCGCAAACTGCTTGGCAGCTTTTTTTAAACAAATGTCAATGTAAAATGTTGCTTCTGGGATTTTTACAAAATTTTCAGAACATTGGTTTGGTCTTGGAGTGAACTTCATGGAACATTTGTTTCTGGGTAGATTGGCAGCTTGGTTGAATGTTTTCCAGTTGGGAATAACTCTTATTCCAAATTGTTTGAAAATTGACCTTGACCCTTCCCATATTTATGAGAAATAAAGAATAAAATGACAGAATGAAGCAAACTGAAACTGAAAGATGAATCTGTGCAAACTTTACCACTTTGTCAGAGATCATACACTGATAATCATTAAAACACATTTGATTAGTGGAACATGACTACCACTACCCTTCTTAATAGTTATAGAAGCAGTGAGGGTGAACATGTTCTACATGATGCATTTGCATTTTGTGTGACAATTGTTAAAATTGTTTAAATTGTTTTAATGTTTTTTGTTCATTTTATTTGTCCTTTTAAAAAATATCTTCTCAACCAGGAGATATTTGAAGAACGTTAGCACAAAAAACTTTGGATAATTTAATTTCTCACTGCTGTGAAACTTGTAATGAAATGCTTAACATTTAAAAAAGAAACAGAAAGTTTGAGAAAATTATATTTTACCTTTTTAATACACTGGTGATTTAAATTTTTTTAAATGCTTCAAATTCATCTTGCTCATGTTTGACATGACACTGTCGACAAAAAGCTTCTATCCATCATTTTTTACCTGCTTTTTCTTTTCAGGGTCACTGGTGCCCATATCCAGCAGGGTCGGGGGACACCGTGGACAGGTTGCAAGTCCATCACAGGGCCACATAGAGACAAAAAAAAAAAACATCTGGTCCTCTTTACCATTTTATCTGGCTCTAAAATTAATTTAAATTTAATCACCGCCTATTTGTACAAAACTCCTCCTTGGAGCTCAGTCTGCAGCCAAGCTCCCACCCAACAGAGCACATGTCAAATGTGAGCACCCAGTAAAGAACAGACCAGGACAACTGAATATAAAAAGGTAAGTGAGTTTATTTACAGGTGACAGGGTACTGGATTCAGATCTGGAAAAGAGGAGGAGGACCAGGTTACTGTTGGAACAAATTGTTGGTGAGTATTTGCAGGTAAGTATTTTCAGAGATGAGTATTTGTGATTGCTTACAGGTTCCAGGTTAAAGCGTTGTGTGGAGAGGAGGGTCACGAATCCAAAAGGTGAGTGAACGGTATCCAGGTAGGGTGGCTGACAGACAGGTTGATGATCCCTTTAATCTTTTTTCTTTATCTGTTAGACTATGTATACTCTAAATGCTACATAACACGTAATATTTAAAAGGTCAATTCTATTTCTATAACTTTTTTCTACATTTTTTTAATACATTTTGACAGAAATTGGCCCTTGACTTGAACCAAGTTTAGAATTTTGGCTCCTTTGTGTAACTGAGTTTGACACCACTACTCTAAAACATGACCTTTGATGGGATTTCTGAGAGAAACAACCTAAAATTGTTTGTGTTCTACGAGGGGAACTCTCCTGTTGTCAGCTGGAATCTAGCCACTGCTCATTATAAACACATCCACTTTCTTTTTATAAATGGTTTATAGAGGTAAATCCACACTAAGACAGTGTTGTGGTGAGGTAAAGCATCAGTAGCTGGTGAGCAAAAAAATAAAACATTCACTCTGCTGAAACAGCTACTTTAACTTTTATAATTACAATATGAAACTTTATAGTTGCGAGAAAACTGTTAGTGCACTTAAAATTGCTCGTCTGTAATCTCATCACACTGGCGCTGTAACCGGATAGGCAGGGAGCCTGACGAGTTGACTCACCAGCCACATATATAGCATACAACACCCCTGGAAACACACCCATTACCCACCACGGTGGACACTCCGGTCATCAACTTCTCTGATCCATCTCAACAGCTGACTCTAAACTTGTAGCCCCATCAGTGGAGCAGCAACTCATAGTGTGTGTGGGAAAGAGGGACATGAAAGTAGGACAAAGGAGTCTGGCCCCCTTCCCTTCGAACCATAAGCACAGAGATCTGCGACAGGGGGAGAGAAGACACTAGTCCTGCGTGGAGAGAAAAGAAGAGGCCACTTTTCTGTGAGGCTTGCTGTAGTCACTGAGGGGACACGTCACTGGGTTTCAGATCAGTGTCTGCATTGCCGAGTGGCTCAGGTTTGACTCGCAACTGTCAGAGGAAGAGTAGCTGAGCAGGAATCCCACCACCTGGAAACATGCACAAACGTACCAAGACAAAGATTGCCATCTTTGTGTTGCTGGTGGGTATGGCGTGCATGTTTACAGCAGTGGTGACGGACCACTGGGCCGTGTTAAGCCCAGAGGTGAAGAAAGTCAACGAAACCTGCGAGGCAGCCCACTTTGGCCTGTGGAGGTTGTGCAAGAAGTACATCTACATCACCTCGGAAAACTACGTGGAGGGGCAAGGCTGTGGACCAATCAGCCTGCCTGGAGGTAAGAAAAAACTTCCTAAGAACCCTAAAATCATTATAAAACTGAACTAGTCTATAAAAGTTTTACCAAAGAGACTTACCCTTTAAACAATCAATTATTTTTAGCCAAAAGATGTTTCTTGCAACACATCCCCCTTTGATGTACAAAGCTACTGAGAACAAAGATCCTAATTGAGAATGTGTCATTTTTTAAACTTTCCATTGAACAGCTAACGAAGGTTCAGACATGACCTTTTAAACTGCATTAATCTGTGGTAAAAGCTCTATTTGATAAGTCTTTAAAGTCTAATTTCGTCTAATAAATGTAGTAGCACGAAAGGTCATGTTGCGCCAATTCATTACAGTCAACTCTTGCTTTTACTAGAAATCTCAGTTCGGAACAGAGAAACTTTAGTATTCAAATATGTCCCCATACTTGCTGGGAAATTTGAAGACCATAAAGTTTTGGTGATATCACTGGATTTTTCCCACTGACATATTTAATGGTTATTGATGGACAACATTTTCTTTTCAAATTACTGAACTATGTTAAAAGAAAAATCAGGCAACAATAAAAGAAATTTAAGTTAACAGAGCTTGTCTCCTGAGAAGCATACAGAACTTTATTATGATTCTTTTTCCCAACAAAGCAGATATTTTGACCTCAGCTGAGTTTACTATATGTTGACTGATGTTATGTATTTGAGGTGATGCTATTTGTGTAACTTTGTTGTTTTTTTTAGTAGGATTCTATAAAAACTAATGTCAGTTTAATAAACCTTAGACAAAATGTGGAGTATGTGTAAAGAAAAACACTAAATGTTTTACACAACATAACAAACCATCTTGCTGGAGCTGGATGACTCTGTTTATGTTTCGTGTTAATTTTGTTTAGCATGTATTTGTATGATAATATGTTCTAAACTAGTAATATTAAATAGTTCACATGAGTATTTAAACAAATTGACATTGAAAACTATTATGTTAACAGCATTAGTAAAAGTATAGTTGTAATCTTTGTTGAAAAAACAAAATATTTAGTATTAAAGCTAAACATAGTAGATTTACAGAACTTTAAATGTAACATTTCCTGATTCAAAGATAGAGTTTTGGCATGTGATGTAACTTTAGCCCTGATTTTATCTGGTTTGAAAACAGCTGGTGCAACCTAACACTGAAACTCTTACCCACCCATTCAGAAGTGAGGGTCCTTCAGACATGCTGGACTATTTGTAGGATTACATTTTAATGAGCCACACAAACAACAGGTAAGACTTAACATGCAGAAATTAATTTGAGAAACATGATCTTATAAACTTAGGAATCTCAACCGACTGTATACAAACAAAAAACACAACAGATGAGAACTTGTTTGTCTTTGTTTTTATTTAGCTGCCAAAAATCTGCTGACATTTAACAGACTTCACTGATAAATACAGGTACTGAATGATAAAGGCTTGAAAAAATATTCCCACATGACCTGCAGTTTTGTACATTTTCATTCCACTTTACATCCAAAGTTCAAGTTTAAGAGACATAAATAGAATAAAGGTCTGAGTGTTTTTCAAGAGGCAAAATGTAATATATCTAGTTATCTGATGAAATCAGATCCTCCACCTGCCAAAGTCAACAATTCATACAGTATGTAGAGTGCATTATTTGCATCACCTCTGTACCCTGCTCCTATTGATCCCTGTATTGTCTATATATTTTAGAATCTTATCTTCTGTGTATCCTTTAGTCATGGCTCCTGCAGTATTTAGCTACACTAACCTCTGTTTGCTGTGTATCAAAATCTGTGTTATGGCTGCTTTTAGACATACATGCTAACATTCCATTTATTTCTTAAAGTTTTAGTTATAGTGCATTTTTTTCCAATAAATCTTTTAATTAATTTGAAGTTTAGAGGTAATGTTGAGAACTTTGCTAAAATTGGCTGAAGAAGATGAAACTGAGTTGTTGAAGCTCAAAGAATCAGAACATTAGCTAAAAAACAAAAATAAGCAAAAGGATACTAAAAGTATTAAGACTAACTAGAAGCTAAAAGTAGCGGATTTTTAGCGAAATGCTAAACATTCATAGCAAAATACTTGCTAAAAACTAAAAGTAGCAAAAGGATAACTAAATGTAGCAAAAACATTTTTCTAAATGCTTAAAGTAAGCTACTTGCTAGCATAAGAAAAAAATAGAACCAGTATTCTGCAGCAGATTTCAGAGAGAACAATGTTTTAGAAAGAATAAAAATAATTTATGTACTATATTTCTAAGTAAAAAATGTTTGTAAACTTAAATATTTAGAAAAAAATATATTAGTTACAAGAAACAAATATAATAGTACCCATCTCCTGAATGAGATGAACATTTTGATATCCAAAGAAACAAAATTGGTCCCAAAAGTGATTAGAGTGCAAAAAATATATGTAAAAAAACAAATAAATGACCACTGTTATGAATACTTTTCTAACTTTCAGTCACTATGTAAAGGTCATGTATATTTTGAAACCTTAATTAGCTCACCTTGTTGTAAACATCCCTGTCTAAACCTCTTATGAGCTCGGTTGCTTTAACAGCTGCTGCATTAAAGCACAGACTGTAATTGAATAAAATGGATAAAAACAGTGTTGAGCTGCTGCCGACAACAAATGGCTCCCACGTTGAGGGTCTGTGATGGGAGTCGCTCAGCTGTGGCACGCTGACCGTCATCTGAGAGGCAATTATCAGACTGTGTCAGACAATTGCTAAGCTTTTACATCAGGGTCTGGAGACAAGGATGCAGACAGCCCTAACAAATCCCTGCTACTTACAAAAACAAATCATTCTTTTTGCTGTTGGGATTGCCGTACACTGGTAGCACTGTAGGGGTTTTTCAGGAACAGATGAAATGCCTGAGGGGGGTTTATTGGTCCAGACATGTACTGATTCTAAATAAGTTCGACCCACCCAGACGCCTGGTAAATTCTTTAAATATAAGTGGCAAATGTTTCTGATAATAGAGCTTTCTCCACTTATTGCTTTTGTTTCTTATCATTTATTATATAAAGTGGGGATAAAAGTCATAATCTGTTGCTCAGTTATTTGGGCAATTTATTAAATTATACTCTGAACATTGAAACATTAAGGGCTGCTGTAGCTCAGTAGTCAGTGCTGCGGTCTTGTAGTTTGGCAAACCCTGCAGAAGAAAGCAGCCTACAAAAACACCAACTCTAAGCATTGTAATACAGAATGAGTCAAAAGTCACAGGACACCCTTTTATTTCAGAAAGAAAAGGGAAAATGACATATCTGAATACCCCAGCAAGCAACTGATGAGCAGGCCCATGATGTCTAGAACATGGCCGCCATCTTAAAAGCCACCATATTGGACCAAAGGTAAGCGTTTCTAAAGATGTGGCCCCTCACCTATTACCTGCTGGGATATATAATTTTCCCTTTTCTTTTTAAAATGAAAGGGTGTCCTGTGACTTTTGACTCACAGGGTGTCCTTTGGCTTCTGACTCATCCTGTACAACAGATACATATACTTCTCAACACATACAGTAGCTTTCATGCCTACAACACAGCTCATGACATGTTATTGCCTCTTAAGCTGCTTTCAGGAGTGAGAAATTCTAACAGATGTCCCATCAGTGTCCGGGGATTTTCCCAATTTCTGTATTTGGAGAGGAACATTATTGTTTATGGTAGCCACAGGTCCTCAGAGAAGTGTCAGTCTCCGATACAAAGCAGGACTCAAACAGCATGTGAGACGTTCTTCTACAATCAGACACAACTGGAAAATATGGGCTGAGTTGTTGCATGAAGCAAACACAGACAAAGTACAAACAAATGGTTTGTGTTTAATGCTAATTTGCCTTGCAATGCTGTGTGACAATTTTAAAATATGGGTCTGCAATGGTTTGTTTTAATTAGGATCTCTTGGTATTTTGATATTCAGCAATGTTCATAACAACATGGGCTGTGAAGAAGTCAAGTTACATGACTCTTATTTCATTATAAATTTGGTTCTTGGGACTCTCAAACAAGTAAAAGGTATAAATTTAGGTAGTCTCAGAGTGTAACAGACTGCCAACCATTAAACATGTCGACCAGACATAGGAAGGACGTGATTATTTTTCTATATTGTGGGCGATCAATCACTGCTGTTGCTGTAAAAATAGGCCACGTAAATACTCAGCTGTGCTGGGTCTGAGCCATGAGGGTCAAGTGTTCACACACAAGTCCAGCATCTTTCTGAGTGACAGGACCGCCTGACACAGTCGAGCATAACTCTGAGGCCTGCATCTCCACCCGGCTCTTCCCTCAAGACCTTCCTGCTGTTTCATGACTCTTTACAGCCCACATAGCCGCTCAGATTACTGCACATTCTCTGGGTACAGCACGCATGGTTCAAAAAAGACGTAGACTCAGTGGTATTTTGCTCTTAAAACCACTCAAGTATCATACCATCCTGCTACATATGGAGACAAAGTGACAGTTATGTCCTCAAGACCTGTAGAGAAATATTTACATTATGGTTCAGGAAAATTACCTAATCTGTACTGAAAAGTATATTTTAGATTTTCTAGATTTATCCACGAAGGCTATGTTTCTTTCTGTAGTCTCTGTTAGGTTGATGGTAAAGCAAGAAGTCAACACAACGCAGAAATGCAAAAACAACAACAACAAAAAAAAGTTGCCAAAATGCACCTGCTCATAAATCTGGCCCAAACATTCTTATTGCTTTGGACAAATTGAATTGACAGCAGAAAATAAAACATTGTGATGTGACAATGTGCAGGGAAGCTGCTAATCCCATGTCCTCACCTGATACTTGGAAACATGACAGACTGGCTTATTTGGATCAACAAAGGTATTGCCCAACTCATCAGCACAGCCAGCAGGACGAAGGGCAACAAAGAGAACACAACATTTATGTCTGAGTGTTGGCTAACAAGAAAATCCTCTTCTCTGGATGAAAAAGGGTTCATGGATTGAAGACCTATGGGTTTAAAACATTTGGGTAATGATAATGCACCCACCTTCACTGTGGGTGCTCCTACTACTCCTACTACTACCAGCTATAAGCTCGTTTGACCACTAAGTACTCAAGAGCTTTCAGTAACTCAGCCCCCCACCTCAGGAACGCTCTGCTCCAGGACATCAAAAACTCTCCCACCATCTCCATTTTCTAATCACGCATTAAAACGTTTCTTTTTAAACAGGCATATTCAGTTTACCCTCCTTCTCACATCACTTGTTTTGCTATTCATGAAGTTTTAGTGTTATTTTTATTTGTTGTTTTATTCTTTTGTTTTCTACTGCATTTTATATTGTATTTTATTGCATGACAGGGTTATTCAGCTAAATTGCTCAAGGGGCCACAATTGCTCAAACCTAACAGCTCAGGGGCCAGAGATCAGGGGACAGGGGCTGGTGTTGCCTGATCATGGTTGGGGAAATACTGCATTATGTAAAAGAACATGTATTGTTATCTTTTATCTTTTAAATTTGTTTATTTTGTTGCATTGACTCATACAACAAACACACAAACAAGTAAAAAAAAAAAAGATTTAAAATCTATTTTTAAATTAAATTAGGTTGAAAAACAATTGCTATTTTTTAGGGCTGGGGCTTCATTGGCAGGCCGGACAAAGGTAACCCACCGGCCGGGTGTGGCCTGCAGGTTGCCAGTTGAATAGCCCTGTTGTATGGTGTCCTTAGGTGTCATGGAAGGCGCCTTTAAACAAAAAATGTATTATTATTATATTAATGTTGTTGCTGTTGTTCCTTTGATCTGTTTAAATGAATATGAAAAATACAATCCTCCAGAATTCTCTTCTTTTTTTAACCTGATAAAAAAGAAAAGAAACTATTAAAGACACAAAACATGTTTTTCATCAACCTCTTAAAAAAATTTCCAAGCTATTCTCCAACCTTTGCCTCTGACTAGAAGCTTTGACTCAGAGCTACAACTAGTTGACTAGTCTTTATCACACCTCCTATGTGTCATCTACAGTGAAAACAGGGAGGCTTGTTGCTTAGTAACAACCTATGTGCTTCTCTTTTATGTCCAGTCCCTGTCCTCATTCATAAAAAAAACATCTTTCATTTTTTTTTTTTGCACACCAGCCCACATGACATGGCACACAGCACTAACAGCATTTAATTTTAAAGAAATGTTTTGTAAACATTGTATTGCTGATTTTTGCCTCTTTGACCAAATTAAAGTGTGCTGTCTCATTTTCATAATGTCTAACTTTAACCTTATTATAACAGCTCCCAGTTTGGGCATGAAAATCAGCACAAAGTGAAACATCGAACTCTTTTTATCATGTGACACCATGTTTTCCAACATACTGCCATGTGACAGCATTTCATGTCTTTTGTGTCTGGCTGGAAACAGATTAGTGGTGTGTTCGAGTGCTGTACTTTGAGATTAAAGCTTTCAGTCGCAGCACATATGATAATTCAAGCTGTTTTTTTTAAACTGAGGAACTCATGTTACATGAATGAGGATTTGTGTGTCATGTGGGAGCTGAACTGTGTGCTCTTCTAACGCAGTTTTAGCTATGTTTAAATTTTCATAATTTGAATTCAAATGTGTGATTTAAAGGAAAATGTAAAGGGTAAAAAAGGCATAAAACCCAGCATGTTTCCAGACTGAATTTAATTATTTAAAGACTTTGTACAGCATCAAAGTGTACTTCCCCACTACGAGGAACATGTGAGGCAGCTCGGCTTTATTCGAACAAATCCTAAAGGTTTAACACCTTGTCTGCGGGAGGACATTTAAATGTAACTCACTGCAGACCACGATTCTGAACAGCAACCCTTTTAGTGTTAAAGTTATCCAGGGGTGGGTGTCAGTTAGAGGATGCTTTAAGAGGATAAATGTGAGATCCGAGACAGTGTGAAGTGGTTAAAAGAAGCACAGTGTTCACGAGGTCTGAGCGGCAGGTGGAGTTCAGACAAAAATGTGCAAAAGGAAGTGAGGTGAGAGTCAACCAGGAGTGTTAAAAGAATGGTTCTATGCCAAGGCAGAGAAAGAAAAACAGACCTTTTAAATTTGATTTAGGATTTTTTTGTCACCATAAAATAATCTGAAAAAGTAAGTGAGGTAAAAGGTTAGTGTTATGAGCGGTCATGTCCTCATTATGTTAAACTGATGGCTCTTTTTTTTTTCAGAAAATCACATTTTATTAAAGTTGTTCCTAACCTATTATCCTCAAAGCCCCCTTTTCTCCCTTCCAAGCCAATCAGATTTATTTATAATAAAATTTATAAAGTGAATGTTTACAAACTTTTATTTGGAAATAGAAAATAATAGAAAACTAGTCTTTCAGCATTTTAATTATTCAAAGGTATTTGAATATTTGGATATTTTCACAACCTCTGAGCAGATAAGGCTATGGGCCCCCCATGCTTTCTGGCACACCCCAGGTTGGGAACCACTGTTTAATAAGATAAAGCCAAATAAAATTATTACGCAAAGAAACAAAGGTTCAGAATTGTTTTTATTCAGTACCTGTCCCAGCAAAAGGCAAGTGATAATGTACTGGAACTGCCTATGTCTGTGTGAGCCTGAGTCTGTAAGCAAAATATTTTATAAACCAATACACGGGATTTACTGATATTCTCAGAAAGTAATCCCTGAATAAACATCCACAAACAACTTTTGGCTCAACTTGATTCACAGTGGCTGATTGGCAAACAGAAATGATAATAACTCAATTTTACAGATATTGA
Organism: Cynodonichthys magdalenae; assembly: GCA_031762555.1. NCBI lineage: Eukaryota > Metazoa > Chordata > Actinopteri > Cyprinodontiformes > Rivulidae > Cynodonichthys > Cynodonichthys magdalenae. The sequence continues at coordinate 11,865,913 of JARVJO010000111.1, read as the reverse complement.
GCTAAAGTGGTAGTAGCTGGGAGTTATTCCCAACACAAGCTTCAAACAATAGTAGACCACATAAGATAAGATAAATTAAGAAAAAAGCATACTGTGACAAACTCATTCAAATTTTTGAAAGTTGTTGCTTTCAATGCTTCTAATAGAGACTTTATTTTAAAGTATTGCACAATCATCCCACCATTCAACCGAAAGTCTTTATAGATAAACAGACTTCACCAAATGGTTAAAAATCTCATCAATAAGAAGAATAAGTAAGTACATGCAAATAAAAACACATCACAGTAAATTTCATTCAGAGCAGCAATACAATCTGATTTGTTGTACAAATCGTGCCAGCTGCTGGTCTGGCAGCCTTTTGGTGGTTTTCTCAAACAACAATGAAAAAACATCTTCCTCACATAAGAAGCATGACGTTGCCCTGAGATATGTTTCTGAAGCCCCTCATTATATCATGTAACTGCTGTGATGCTCATCTTTTTATCTATTCGCCCACTCAACTGCAAAATAAAAGATTTTTATGCCCTTGTTTTTTTTTCAGACTCAATGTCCTGCAGTTTATTATCTTTACTTCAACTTTGGATTATTGTTTTTGTTATAAACTAATTATATAGACCAGGGGTGTCAAACTTAGTTACAGACGGGGGCCAAAATTCAGAACTCAAACCAAGCCAAGGACTAATTTCTGTCAATACTTATTGAAGATATAAAACAAATTACTCTTATCAAAATACAAATAACCTTTTTCCAAATGATGTTTAATGTAACATTTAGAACATACATGACCATAAAGATTCATCATTAGCATTCACTTCTCATGCATTACACTCTACAAACACATTTTATCACAATCCAACAAATCGGGTACAAAAATGAAATCCTCACTAAAGATCCAATTGCCTGTAGTATATTAAGAATTAAATACAGAACAAAATAATTGAGATTACTGGAAAAACTCAAAGTTAGTTTTCTTGGCCAGAGAAGAATGAACTAAATCCAGGGACAAAAAATAAATCACAAAACCACCTTTACAGTATTACCTTTGGGGCCGGATAAAATGGTAATGAGGGCCAGATGTGGCCCACGTGCCTTCAGTTTGACACATGATTTAGACCATCATTAAGTTCCATATTCCAGCTTGTGTGTGTGTTTTATTGTTTCTTCAAATAAATTTTGTGCAATAAATTTTAGACACATTTTAATAACAGTATGGGCTGAACTTTGAACTAATTTTTTTTTTTTTCCACAGAGGAAAACTGCACTTACTTCAGGCACTTCAATCCAGGACAAGATGCTGAGATATTTGAACATAAAACACAAAAAGGTATGACTTTCTTTTAATCCTGTTAGAACATTTGAGGGGGGAAAAATAATTTCCTAAATTAATTTTTTTAAATATGTCTCATAATGTGTGCGAAATTAAACATATTTCTCTCTGCTGTTCCATGTGAGGACACAGAATCACACAACTATTTCACTTGACAGAACAATCGGTTTTCATGTATCTTTTGTGTACTTGTTGTCCAGCTGAGTGAAAGTTACTGTGCAGAAAAACACACAGGTCACGTCGCAACACATCACCTATTTGCACAAACAGACTCACTAGTTTTGCACTGCAACATATAGTATGGATTTTAGTTTTTGTAGTGTGACTGATGCCTCTACTCTGAAAAATCTCCAATAATGGTTAAAGACTGCGATGCAGAATTAAAGTGTGCGCTAACAAAATGCTAACGTCATTTTACAAACATTCTTTTAGATAACAGCACAAAACATGCCCGGTTCACACAATTAATGTTTCATGGCGCTCCAACCTTGCTCCACCCCCTTCACATTTCCTTCATCTTCCATCCTTCCATCCACACTTCAGTGACCCTGACAGATCTGGGACCCCTTTGAGCCTCTGTATGTGTGAGGGGGATGGTCGGGGGGGGGGGGCATGTGGAGCATTGTCACACTCGATGATTAGGGTGCAAATTTAAATAGAATTGCGTGTGAAGTTATGCACACTCCCCCCGCCAGCTCATACCCCAAGATGTTTGTGCAAAGCGTTCATGGGAACCCTTCCTCTTCAACTCCCCACCCGCCCACACTCACACGGGGAGTCCTTGTACCCTTTGGCCAGCCCTGGAGAGATTTGAAGTTTGCTGGAATGACCTAAGCTCCATGTGGCATTATCCACTCTTGACTGAACCTCTTGGCAGTGTGAGGAGGGGGGCTGGATGAACATGATGGGCAGATGTCACCACGAGCACATCTGTCCACCCAGCTTCTGTCTTCTCCACCATAAGCAGGCTGTCACTGAGAAGTTACTGAAGTATGGGGAAAGTTTGAAATTTGAGAAATGAGCAAACGCTGTAGCAAAGGATCTGAAAAATTTGAGTTTCTGATTTTGGCAAAAACCTTTAAACTACCAATTGGTATGTGGTTGCATTCTCCCTTATTGTGACATTTTTCAGTAAAGATGATTCACATTTTTTATAATAAAAACTAAATGTAATTAAATATTAGGGAGAGTTTTTTTTTTTACGTTTTCATTTGCAACAAAGTTTTGAACCAAATTTGAGTCAATAGCACTCAAGTTAAAACTCTAGCTTCATAAGACAATTTGCATTTATTAAAAGGGGTTCTGTTGAGGGGTTATGTGCTGTGAATGTCCCACCTGCTGCAGATAAAGTGTGATTAAAATGTGATTTAAAAAAATAGAGATTAATTTAAAGTAGATTGATAGACTTGTCTAAGTAGGTCTTGGATCAAAGTGGACTGCTGCCATCTTAAAGTGGACTCATGCTTTTAAATACTTCTTTTATACAGTATAAATTATAGACAAGCATGTTAAAGGTAAAGGTTATAAGGCCATCTCTAAGCAGCTTGATGTTCCTGTGACTACAGTTGCACATATTACTCAAAAATTTAAGATCCATGGGACTGTAGCCAACCTCCCTGAATGATGTCACAGGAGGAAAGTTTGATGACAAATCAAAGAGACATAATACGAATGCTAACAAAAGAGCCCAGAAAAACTTCTAAAGAGATTAAAGGTGAACTTTAAGTTCAAGAAACATCAGTGTCTGATCGCACCATCTGTCCCTTGTTGAGCCAAGGAGGACACCATTATTGAAAAGAAATCATAAAAAAATCATAAAAAAAAGACTGGAATTTGCCAAACTACATGATGACAAGCCACAAAGCTTCTGAAAGAATGTCCTATGGACAGATGAGACAAAAAGGAAACTTTTTGGCAAAGCACATCAGCTCTATGTTCACAGACGGAAAATGAAGCATATCAGGAAAATAACAGTGTCCCTACTGTGAAACATGGAGGAGGCTGTGTTGTGTTCTAGGGCTGCTTTGCTGCATCTGCCACAGGGTGTCTTGAATCTGTGCAGGGTACAATGGAATCTCAAGACTATCAAGGGAATGTGCTGCCCAGTGTCAGAAAGCTTGGTCTCAGTTGCAGGTCATGGGTTTTACAACAGGATAATAACCCAAAACACAGCTAAAATCACCCAAGAATGGCAAAGAGGAAAACATTGGCTTATTTTGAAGTGGTCCTATATGAGCCTTGTCCTAATTTCTATTGAGTATTGTTGGAAGGAGCTTAAACATGCCATCTGGAAAATACACCCTTCAAACCTGATATAGGCCAAAATACCTGCTGAGAGGTGCAGAAGTCTCATTGACAGTTACAGCAATCGTATGATTGCAGTGACTGCCTCAAAAGGTTGTGCAACAAAATATTAAGTTCAGGATACCATCATTTCTGTCCAGGCCTGTTTCATGTGTTTTATTTATAATAAAATTCTGTCAAAGCATGGTTGAAAAACAATGTGTGACTTTCATTTGTTCATTTTCATATTATTTTTTATCTATTATTACTATTCAAGTTATTTATGTGACCATCATACCAACAATTTTGTCCATGTTTACGTGTGTGTGTGTGTGTGTGTGTGTGTGTGTGTGTGTGTGTGTGTGTGTGTATATATATATATACACACACATACATACATACATACATGTAAACACAAGCAGCAAACTTTAAAGATCAATACCAAAATATCACTTAATATAAGAGTACTTCAGCAACAAATGCAAATATCTTAATGCAATAAGTTTAAAAGAAAAAATAACATACATGTCTTGGGAAAATAATTAAAGCCTCTATTTTTAGCTTTCATTTACAATAAGCATAACGATCAAAGGAGAATCTCTGACACTCAAATTAACCTAACGGACATAAAGAAAGGCATGGGTAAAAAAGAAAATGTGCAGTTAACACATCTATATCCATGCACAGAAAGAGCGAAGCAACATGATGCTGTGTCAAAGAGACAGACACTATAAATACAGCTACCACTACAGAACAACTTCTAAGCTGTGTTAGGTACAAAGCCTGAAATGCTGTCTGGTTTTGTGGAAAAATGTAAAAACTTTATGTTTACTTAACTCAACCCTTCAAACCAGTGAGTCTTTCAGAAAAGCGAGTCATGAAATTCATGTGTATTTTTCTTGTTGAGGCTTGAATCAGCCTGGGTGTTTTGACAGTCCCGCAGCGTTCAGGGTGTGGACCTCTCCTCTGCCGCCAACACAAGATGAAGGCTCCTACCCCCAAAGGGTTGCCTCTCCCACAGGCACGCTTCACAGGCAAACAGGCGGCACATCAAAGGCCTCGTATCTTATCCATCCTCACATTCAATAAAAAAAAATAAAACAAGCCAGCTGCTATTCCGGTTAAGAAAGACACAATCTGTAACTAAAAAAAAGTTAAAGTTATATTCATACTGATATTTATAGATTTATGTATTTGAGACTCTGGGATAAGATTTTAACTTACTGTCAACAAACCTCATAAAAACAAAATCTTAATGGGGAATTAAGATACATAAATATCTGCTGGATGCAATTTATCTGAGTGTTTCATCTGAAGTACATCAGAAAAGCTGAATATTTGTTGCAAATATTTTGAGTGATAGGTTTTGAATATTTGCTAAACTAATAAATAAGTAAATCACTTGAATTTCAGTCATAAACAAATTTGAATGATTAACATCTAATATGTCAGTGACTGAGTACTGCTATTTTTATTTAATATGTTTGAGGTTTTTGCCTGTGTTTGTGTTTTATCAAAATATCTGATGAACTACTTGAAACATTTCAATGAAACTTGCAAGTAACAAATAAATGCACTTTTGAAGTCAACCTGATTCAAGACAGCCGTCACAGCCAACTCATCTGAAAAATACACACATGGCTTTAATTTATTATTGAATTAATTATTTAATTTTTACATATGTTCACCTTTGAAGATTGGTGAGGAAGTAGCTGAGACCCCAAGACATATTCTGAGCACTAACAGATTTCACAAGATTTTGCCATCATGTATTTGGAGCCAACTGTCAGCAAAATATCTCACAAATAACTGGACATAATATAAAAGGGACAGATCATGTAAAATACACTTTTGTAGTCATTAAATAAATTTTGTTGTGTATTTGGAGTTGTTTTATATTGTTTATTTCTTTTTTTCAGAAACATTTGGTCAACTATAGCACAGAAATGGCTACACAGATCAGCGTGAAATTTTACAGGAATTTAGATGTGTCTAACCTTCACTGCGCCAGCCAACGGTTTTACAATAGACCCTGTTTTTGAGGAGATGGCTCCAGTTTTTCAACCTGTTTAGTTTTCTTTATTCCCAATGACGTTTTCTACCATGACTATTACATCACAGAATTTGCAATGGAACTGCTAAATAACGGTATATGAAGTGCCTGGTTTGGATTTAAAGGAACACCATCAAAAAGTTCAAGGTTTAAGTTTTACATTTAGATTTAAACAGTTTTTCAACATTTAAATTTAACATTTAGTAAAAATTAGCTAAATGTAAGAACAGTGAGCTAAATAACAATAAAATGCTGTTGGAGAATTCAATCAAAAAGTGAGCTAAATAATGAAAAATATGTTAGTTTTTTTTAACATTTCATTTTACACTTGGCACCCCATATTACAACTATATTTTTCCATATAACATGATTTTACTCTAAAACTCTGGGATGTGAGGCAGCAGGTGATATGCATTCCTTCAAGAAATGCCAGGCTGTTTTTATCTCCATGGATTCAACCACAGATTTTTGTTTTCTTTATTCCAGAGTACAACATCTCCGCTGCAGCCATCTCCATCTTCAGCCTGGCCTTCATGATCCTTGGATCTCTGTGTCTGCTGGGATCATGTACTGGGAAAGGCAAAGGAAGAGACTACCTCCTCAAACCTGCTGGCATGTTCTTTGCATTTGCAGGTGGGTTTCATATCCCCAATAAAAGTTGTACAGGTTAAGATAGAGAATAAGCCCAGTCCTGTATCGTCTCAGTGCTGTGTTCAGTCGGGTCAACACTGCAACGTGCACAGATGTTACTGACTCACATGCCAGCATTTCTTCCTCAGGCATCTGCGCTTTCATCTCTCTGGAGGTGATGCGTCAGTCGGTCAAGCGCATGATTGAGAGCGAGGACACCATTTGGATTGA
>JARVJO010000111.1:11842400-11859256 GCA_031762555.1 Cynodonichthys magdalenae | reverse complement strand
TCAATGTGCTCAGTATTCTGTAGGCTCAAACTGCAAACTTACCACCTCATGTTGAAGAACCCAAATCTGACTCAAAAAATCTGAAAAAAAAAAAAAAGTCACCCACATTTAAAAACACATCAGTACCACCTCTTTGTCAGAAATGATTTGACAAATATGCGATTAAAGAGAGACCATGGTTATACGTGTGCTTCCATGTGTCGCCAATCATGTCTTGGTTAAAACTGACAACAGGATAGTTCAGACTTTTAAAATTGTGGTTCTGTGAAAAGGTTGTGAGCAAATAATATCTTACCTGCAGTAGAATACTCGGAACAATATAATGCCTAGTTTACACGGTAAGATTTTAAAACAGTTGGCTGATTTTCAAAGACTGCCTCAAAGGCTCATTGCCCTCAGGGAACACCACACACATGATATCAGGCCGAAACAATCCAATATATTGAATATTCCCCATTTGAGACCTGAGTGGTCCCGATGTCCTTTTGAGCTGACTAGATCACTCTTATCACATCACACTGCAGGAATATCTCAAAAAATTATCTTTGGAGCCATCAAGATAATCTGGCATCCTTACGATTGTTGGAAGGTCAAAATCAGGTCAAAAATCAGCACAATAATCTTGTTGTGTGAACAAGGCATTAGATTGACATAACAGAGCGGTTACATCGAGTGGAGTCAAAACTAAAAATGGACTGCTGCCAAATGAAATCAACCTCAATCTCAATGATTTATACAAATGCTATAAGCCTCAAGAAACTCTTTTGCATTACATAGTTATTTGCATAAAATTCTAGTTGATAAAAAATGCAACAAATAACTATAAGTCTTCAGCAGGGATGTTATGTGATGTAAAACTGACTGGTACAAAACTGTATAAAATAGAATTATGGGAATTGCTGCCTGCTTGGACTAGCCCTTAGTTCATCACTCTGGTCAGAATTATAGTCAGTTCAGCAAAATGGAATTACTAACAACAGGTAAGATATTAACTAGCTATGCTTTCCACAGAATCACTCTTTAAAAGCTGTGAACATTTTTTTTTTTTTTTTTTTTTAGAATTTAACAGTCAAATGAAATGTTCCAACTCATGTAAACTGTACATAAATATCTGTATTTTGTTTTGACATCACTCAGCTACCGTGTCAAATTATTTATTTTACATCTCCAGTTTTAATAAGGAAGTTTTGTGGATAACGAATGTTAGATTTTAAAGGAAACCAGTTGCTTTTCGTGAGTTTTAGGTGAGTGTGGCAGGCTGAATCTTAAACACCCGCAGTCTTGCAGCACTGACCATGTTGGAAAAGGTTCAGTTCTTGCAGGTGCATGTACAAGGCTTCTTACAGCTCAAACTGATAAACATAAAAAGTGAATATAAGTTTCTTGAGTTCCAGCCCCATTTGTTTGAAACGTGCTTGGATTTTATATGTAAAACTAATTATTTTGTAATGGGGTCATTTAAACAAAGAATTTCCAGATGTCACTCATTTCTAATCTTACAAGAACAAATTCTAGCTAAAATATGAAACAAACCATTTCATTTGCAGTTTAAGTATAAGGCTGCACTCATCTTTAGATGTACAGGCCGATGCAGGTGGATAAGTTGCAGCTTTACAAAGAAAGTGTTTCAGAAAATAGAATTATGGAAAATATATCAGTGACATTTGACAAAAACTGTTGGTTCAGCTTGAGGAAATGGAAAATTTACATGAAAAGTTCTCTATATTTGTACAATAGGAATAGTTTCTCAGCTTTTATTTTCATATGATCTTGCAGACATGGTCAGGAGAGAGAATGTCTAACAGAAACCTTTGGACAGAACTCTGGTTCTACATGGTTCTGTTAAGAGCTGCAGTCACCTGTTTATAAGATAAACATAAGCTACTTTTCAGTTTTTATGGTCTGGTCACTTAGAACTTAAAAAAAAGCTGTATACAGTATCAGTAAATAATTAAGACATATCAATTCATCGGAGTGTTTAACCTAATTTAATATTTGCTTTTGTTTTTCTTTTTTTGCCCTACTTAATTTAGCATGCAGGTGAGTTCTGAAATGTGGCCAGTTTTGGAGTTTCTTATTACCACAACTTTGTAAAGAAAATAAAATCTTGAAAAGCTTTGAAAAGTATTAAGTGTTTTTTAAAGTACATATATGAGAAAAGGTTACCGCAGATTTAAGCGATGCAGAAGCAGCTCCACCACAATGAATTCTTTATGGTGTTAGAGGAAAAACAAAACAACAAAAAATAACTAACTCAGGCAGTTTCAATAAAAACACTTTAATAGAGAAACAATAGAAAAAAAAAACTTTAAAACACAGCGTAAATTATTGGATACAACTATCAACTGAAAAATTCAGAATTTTGAACCCATGAGGGAGAAACCAGTGGGGCCGAGGAGCTGGGAGAACAGGTGTGCCATTGATTCACTGCAGCGAAGGGAAGAACAGTGGAGAACAGACGACAGAAAACCAGGATGTTTTAGAGAGAAAGGCTCAACACAGTGCTCTCTGCTGGCTGGGCAAAAGGTTGCTTCCTGATTCACGTGTCACACTCAGGCTGGCTGCCCACTAAGCCAAAAACAACAGGGTTTTTGAGAAAACATTAACCAGAACCAGATATATTGTGGAAGCTGTCAAATAGAGCTGAAGAAGTTTTGATTATTTTGATTTGAGGTATGCACAAAGCAAAAAAGTAAAATTTAAAAAGCAAGTAATGAACACTGAAAATGAAATCCTTTTAAATATGTCTTTGGCTCGATCTCTTCTGTTTGAATAACAAATAAAGCTGTGTTCAGATTAGCAAACGACTGATTTGTGGAAAACCAACACAATCACCAGGGAGCAACCTCAGCTTTAGCCCTTCGTAACTGCAGGAAAATAAAGGGAAACTTATACGACCAGTAAAATACTTTGTCTTTTAAAAGAAGGTAACGTAAAGGTTTCGCTGATAATGTCACAAGTCCTTGTTCACATCAAATGATATACTGAAAATCAGATTTTGCTTTGTTTCATTATTCATACACAAATCAGCACAAAGTGATGAAAACAGGGAGAATAATAATAAAAACAGAGCCGGGTCATCTCAACATGCATTCAAAGAAAGACTGACTAAACATTAAGAAACTTAATCTTTGTTGATTGTTGTTTAGCTGTGGTGAGAAAACAAAAAAAAAAAAACAAACAAAAAAAAAAAAAACAGAGTCCAGCAATGTGTTCTGTCAAAATACGAACGGACAGTGATTACGTCGTCTCATAACGGTGCAACATACATCACCGCCCCCCCTCGCCACATAACACCATCTTAACAAAACAAGTCTATAAAGTTACAAGATCTTTCAACTACCAACCAGGTTGTTGTTGTTCATTTCTAGAGTTTTATTTTATTTTCAATTTTTTTTTTTTTTTTTTGAATTTGCATAATTAAAAAGGGCATGCCTCTTCTTTTGAACAGCTTCTATAAAACTGAGGCGCTCCCAAAGGTTTTTGTTTTGTAAATACATAGAAAATGCATATTTACAAGTGTGTGATATCTTCTCAGTCAAAGAATCTGGACCTTCCGATTGGGGAAAAAAAAAAATTAATTTAAATGGTCAAAACCGGAAACTTAAAACAAAACATGGTTTCACTGAAGCTCTGACTGAAACTAGTGAGAAATGAGAAGTTTATATAAATGAACCAAAGACGTAAAACAAAAATCATAAAGTGAATCATTCTGCAGAAGATTTACTGATTTTAGGTCAATAACTTGAAGCATCAATGCAACGTCTTTTTCATGTTTCACCTGAAGGATGTTAAATTCATGCGTTCATGTAACAAATTGACGTCCTTGTTTGTAAAACCAGACGCAACGCGCTGACTGATTTTAAAATAAAAGCATTAATTTTGGAGACTAAAAAGTGTCCTTGGCGAAAACATATCAGAGCAGCTTAACAGAAAAATGTTCAGCTGCTCTAATATTATTTAAAATTTTAATAACACTAAAGAAAAGGAACATTGGATTCTTTAAATGACTGAACAACTGCAACATTACAAGTCCAGTCTTAAGTCCGCAGATCCAAAAAAAATTAACATACTAACAGTCAAGAGTTTTTGAACCACTTCCAAGTTTTTTTTATTTTTTTTTTTATTTTGTGGTAATGGTTTAATTTTTTAAAATACACTGAAGAAAATAATACAAGCTTGAAAAGCATTTTTAAAACTTGTACTAGCGTGATGCAAAAGTATCAGATTAGGAAAGAAATGGGTAATATAACTATGATAAAATTCATATTACTCATAAATAAAATACTCTTTTGAAAACAAAACCAAAAAAAGCTACAGTAAAAAAACAAAAGATAACGGCTGTGGTATTTAAAGAGATGCATCAGAAACGGTCAGATTTAAAGCCATCAAGACACAAGCAAACTACTAATGAAAACTAATGTGAAGCAGTGAAAACTGAGCTACACTGTATCCATGTTATAACCACTTTTATGGAAAGATTGTCAACTAAATGTTAAATTCTGTCAAAATTCTACAGTAAGTGTTTATAAAAAGGTTCATTATAAACATTGTGACTGAAACAGTTCACAAAAAAGATTTATTTTAAAATAAAAGCAGATTAAATGAGATAACACTGATGCTGTGCATTACTTTTTTTTTAGTTTTCAGCCTTTGATAAAAAGTGTGTGAATCTTTTATAATCTATTATACATGACATAAAGCGAGATAAATGAAAAAACATTTTCTGAAGCTTTCACAGATCGCTAATCTTGCTTTCAAATTATGACAAAAATATTGAATGCTATAAAACTGAATGTACTTTAAGACACTGTTATTTTACTGGCTTCATATGTTGCACAATACTACACAGGTTAACGTTTGAAGTTAATAAAATAAAAAAAAAATTCTAAGCGTAACTAACTTGTTGCTGGGTTGAAACAGGTTTAGATTCGACTGAAACGACTGCAACTCAATGACGAGATTTTAAAAAGCAAAAGATGTTTCACACACCTACATGTTCACTTCTTTCCCTTATTTTCAGAGCATGTAACCCTTGAGTGTAGCACATGTGAAGCATTTAACATAATTCTATTTTTGTGTGTTCAAAAACATTTGACTGGAAGTGATGATTCCACTGAAGTTATGACACACTGCTCAGACCTCACCATGTTCACTTCACTTACACAGACCTTCAGAGATTTACTAAAAACTGTTCCCCACACACAAAAAACAACTTCAGAGTCAGTGTGGAAGAGTAAAAAACAAAATAAAAACCTCTCAGCGGTCACTGAAACATTACCAGTAAGAGTCTGAAGTCATTTGATGAAAATTGAAGTCTCTTTGTTCACACTGCAGGTCTTAATGCTCACATCCGATTTCTCTTGCAAAAATCTGTATTTTTTTGTTGACGTTTACATTATATTTTAAATTTGACCTCAATCAGACTCTTATGTGAGCTCACTTCTGCCTTGATGTGACGTGCATACGCAGAAGACGAGACGTCACATTTAGCTGTTTACAAGAGGAGCTAAACATGGATGCTACTTGTTAGCTTGTCGATTCTGAAGTTGCATACAAAGCAGATTAAATAATTACCCGACATGCTTGTTCAGTGTTTACACCTGCCTCGGAATGGACGCACCAGTGCAGCATTTTATTTTTGGAACAAAGTAACGTGCTAAAAGGGAAGTAACGATCAAGTAACTTTAGTATCAACACGGCCTGCGAGCGACGTTGGATGTTACAGCCAGAGGTTCCTGTGGATTCTCAGCCATCCAGGACATGAGGGATTGAAAGACAAAACAACTGAACTTCTGTTCTGTAGTTAAAGACGTATGGATCTACAAGATTTAAACAGCATGACTCAAATTTAGTATTATTATAATATGGATATGAATATTTGCTCATCCTGCATGGGGCGAAAGAAAAAAATCTGATTTTGGTCACATTTACCTGCAGTGTGAACATAGCTATGAATGAAAATATAACGAAGAAAATATAATGAAGAAAATATAAATCTAACCAAACAGGTGAAGCGCTTCAGCTCTTTGATCAATAAAACGACAAGAGGAGGAATGCCACAGCCGTTACACTGACATCTTTAAACAGCATCTAGTGTTCCTGATGAAATCTTGGTGAAAAGCAAATGACGCCATATAAACTGATTTTATTTTTCTATAAATAATCACATTTACCACTAAGTCACCAAAGATTATTTTAGGATAAAAGATGACTAAGAACTGAAAAAAAAGGTGAAAACAATACAGGACAAAAAGAATTTATAATGCAAATACTAACATGATTTCTGTGGCGCACAATTCAGTCTTTTTATTTTCTTTAGCTGTACAGGTTAGAGGAAAATTTATCTACTTCTATACAAGGTTCCATGTAGTTTCTGTCAGTTGACCACTTAGCTGGTGTTCGTTTTATTAAAAACAGTGTGAACTGTCTAGAATTTATTCACGTTTGAAAAAAATAAAATAAAAGCCTGAAAACAACAAAATATTTGTGTTTAAAAAGGAAATAAATGTGAAAATAAACGAAACTAAGTGGTCAACCAAATTTAGCTTTTTTTTTGGATTTTTTATTATTTAAATTTTTTTTAGTTTTTTCAGCATTACGTACATGTACAAGTGTAGATAATATAAGTATATATTCATATATACATAATGAGTATGTATATATATATATGTATAGCAGTAATGCATTTGTTATATATATATAATGACTTTCTCCACAGATATGTCTGAGGCAAAAAAAAAAGACAGATACCAACAAGAAGTCGAAAAGGTTAAAATAAAAAAGGCAAAAAAACAAGTCTACTTGTAGAAACCATTTTTAAATGCACTTTGCACTATTTTTTTTAAAGATTTTTTTTGCTTTTTGTTAATTTTTTTTTTAATATATATATTTTATCACCTACTACTGTGAAAAGGTTAACACTCAATTAAAATAGGAATAGTACCCATTGCTACCATTTGAACTTCCTATACTTAGCTCTTGCAGGAGAGACAGAGGGTCGCTATTCTTTTTAACTTGTTCGGGCCGAACAGCTCGGGGTTTTGGGGGAGCACGAAGCGCGCTTGCGTATGACATGGTGGGTGGCTTGTTTAGGTTTGGAGCCCCCTGGGTGGGATCTGTCGTAGCCTGTGGTGGCAGCTGCTGTTGTTGCTGCTGCTGCTGCTGTTGTTGTTTTTTATTTGACATGAGTGGGGGGAACTGATGCTGAAGGGAGTTGATGCTGTGTGGATGTGTAGACTGTGGGGTCGTGGGCTCAGCCTTTACCTGCTCGTCTGTCTGACGAAGGACCTTGGAAGCTGCCAATGAAAAGAGAGCCACTGTTATATTAGATATGAACAAAAATGAAGACAGTCCAATAAACTCCTCAGATGATAAAAAACAATACCTACCCAGAAGGTCCCGATGTTGAGCTAGTGTGCTGGATCCATTGCATGGAATGTTTGGAAATGGACCAGGACCTCCACCATTACTTGGCCAGAGGTGGTCATGTGGCGGATAATTGTAGGGGGGATGATGCTGCATTTGAGGATGTTCCTGGGGATCTGGTGGGCAGGGATGGGCGTTGGCTGGAGACGACTCCTCAGGGTAGCTAGAGGAGATGCGGCGCTGATAAAGAGGCCGACCTGGACCTCTGGGTTCATACTATTTGAAGAGAAGCAGAAAGGTGAGGTGGTACAAAATTAAAGCGGTTATTTACACTTCGCTTTAAGAGAAATAAGTCTGAAATGGAACTCAGATCAGTCATCCCATTTGTCAAGTTTAACTGACTGATCCATTTGCTAAACAAACAGAGCGGTGAAACAAAGATAAAGGTCTTTAAGGAGGTGAATAATCAAACAAGGACCTGAGATACACATCCCCCTTCATTTGGTAATTTTCTGTATGCCAAGTTTTCAGCCAATAGCTCTATGAGATCACCTTGCTGGAGCTAAAATCCTTTTTTATGCTCTAAAAAATCTTTAGGATTTTTCATATCTCTAAAGAAACTGGGATATTTTCCCAACAGGCTGCTAGTAACAAAATATTTACAGATAAAGTTTCAGATTGATTGGTTTATTTATTGCCAAGTTGCCTTTTATATGTGGAAAACACATAATTCATTCAGTGAGGATAATACCATTTTTAAGCTTGAATATTTTTTAGACTGGTGTTAAGAGGATTGAACAAAAATGTATTCCTCTGAAATCGATCAGATTCAAGGCATGAAATAAAAACCTTCAGCAATAAATAAAAATATTTTAAAGATTACAAATAACTCTGGCAGCTAAGAAATAAATGATTAAAAAGTAATGAGTGCATTGAAATTTTTATAATTTTAAATAAAATTATACTGTAGGTTCAATAATATTCTTACCTCATCTACATTGTGAAGGGCTGTGGTTGCTGATGATCTAGGGGACAGTGGGTGGTAGGACTCTGGATCTGGACCTTGATTTTGTTGGTGTTGCTGCTGTTGTTGGTGTTGCTGTTGGAGCTGCTGCTGTTGTTGTTGATGTTGATGTTGCTGCTGTTGCTGTTGCTGCTGTTGCTGCTGTTGTTGTTGTTGTTGTTGTTGTTGTTGTTGTTGTTGTTGTTGTTGCTGCTGCTGCTGCTGCTGGTGGTGGTGAAGTTGCATCAGCACTTGCTCCTGCCTGCTTGAGTGAGCCATGATAGGCAGTCCATAAAGAAGGCCATGACCCTGGCTCCCTAACAGGTGGTTCTGCTGAGATGCAGATGCACTTCCACTTTGGGACCACTGGGCTTCTTGCAAAAGGTATTTGACCTGGGAAGATGGGGGGCTGCCAGAGTGTGCTGGTGGCTGATTTGGGTAACTACCTGTATTGTATACAGCGTTACCCGGGTGTTGTTGCTGCAGCGCTTGATTGTTGAGAAGGTTGTCATTGAGGAGATTGTGACCTGTGTCATGGGAGTAAAGTCCTGAAGGGAAAGGGCCAGTGTGATTGGAAATGGCAGTTAAGGCGGATGAAGAGTCATCCGAGGCACGGGTCTGGGACTGTCGATACTGGAGGAGACGAGATTGGGGTGGAGGTTGCATCTCTGCTGTATCTCTAGGTTCCTGCTGATCCTGTGGTGGTATTTCTCTCAAGAGGCCTGGGTACCTTAAAAGTGAAAAAACAAAACAAACAAAATAAAAACATCCATCCAAATAAACACTTTTTTAAAAACATAATGCATAGAAAACGATTCAACAAAGAATCAAAGGTTTGTGTATGACTAAGAAAAAAACAGCACAAAACAAAAGTACTAGACTAAGATTCAAATCTAACCTGTTGAAATTTGGCCCTGTAGAAGCAGTAGGAACAGCTTCATCATCCATATTGGCACTGTGCCCCCAGGTAGCTGCTCGAAGCAGTTGAGGGGGAAATCGAGCCATGCCAGATTGTGCGAGGTGGGCGAGCTGTTGGGGCAGAGGAAAGGCAACATTACCCTGAAGGAACGGGCGTGCTGCTTCCCCCCAGTGACCTAGTCTGGCTGCTTGTTGCTGCTGCTGCTGCTGATGATGGCTCAGGGCTTCTAGAGCCATGGGATTCTGGAGATCTGAAATGAAAAGTGTGAAATTAGTCGATGAGGTAATCAAACATGCACTCTCTCAGACTGTAATTAAACAGATAGAAAACAGACAAACTGTAATCCTGTTTTATCCACCTGTTAATGTGCATTTTAAGGAAATGCAGTGCAATAATTTAAAGATGGTCTAATGTGACGATAATGGTCACTCTAAAGAAATTAGCTAGACTAGCTACTGTATATTAGCTAAAGATATAGTCTGCAGTTGGCTAGCATTTATTTATTCATTATACAGACAATCGTCTGTTATTAAAAAGTTATGTAACTAGCACCACCCTAAATACTTTGATAACAGTGTAAAACCTTCCAGGTAAAAACAAATAAAACAATGGACTGTTTTCCCATTTTTGAAATATAAAAATTAGACTAAAGTCAGTTTTTTGTTTTTCAGTATATGTTTTTAAGATGTAAACGCGAAGAACCAAAAAGTACATACACAGACCCTCCAACACAAACAGTACAATATATAAAACAAATAAATAAACTGTTTAGACATATGTTTAGAAAAATATTCCAATAAACTTAATCAATTTTAAAAAGAAAAAAAATTATTTTAATTCTCTTAACTTCACTAATTATTATCAAAGTTGCATAATCACAAATAATGGTAAATGGACTGTATTTATATAGCGCCTTTCTATCCAACCAGGATACTCAAAGTGCTTTACACTACAATCTGTGCCGTCATTTACCCATTCACACGGCACTCTTCTAGATCTCCTACAAAGCTAACATGTACAATCATCTATGGAGACTAATCAGTGCTAATCACATTCATACCCTGATGGGACACATCAGAGGCATCAGGGGTGAAGTGTCTTGCCCAAGGACACAACAACTGAGACAGCTGGAACGGGAGATCGAATGGGCAGCTTTCCTGTTCCAGGACGACTCCCCTAACCACTCTGCCACAGCCCCCTGAAAGGCTCAGTCGTTCACAAGCATAGATGGGGTGAGGTTCACCACTTTGTGAACAACTGTGTGAGCAAATATTCCAAAGAATAACATTTCTCAATGTACAATTGATATGAATTTAGAAATTACGTCTTCTACAATTTGTTTGCTTGTTGCTTCATCTACAACTGCTTATCTGAGATGGACCACCCAACCATTCTGCCACAGCCACCCATAACGTCTCTGCTCCTTTGAAATAATTAAAACCAAACAAAAGAAAATAAAGATTTAATTAAGGGGTGTTGCCTTCAGTCTCATTATCAACTCTAATTAATGTGATGAAGTTTTAATCAAAGTTTAACCTCCTCTTTGAATCATATCAATGATAGGTGATTTCGATGGAAAGGAAAACATGGCTTGAATAATATAAAAAAATGTTTTGTGTCTGTAGAGTTTATACAAAGTGATCTTAGGAGAAAACCTGAAAATAAAGTATTGAGATAAACTAAGAAAGCCAAAGAACGCTACTGATTAGCCTCAAGATAAACAGAGAACCAAAATTGTCTGTTGTGACATCAATGCTTCTGATGTGCTTCAGTATTTATTAAGCTCAATTTCATTCAGTATTTTTGATTAAATTTAAACAAAAACAAAAATAAGCACATGAAATATGAGTTTTCTCTTCTGGACTTCTGAAGAAGAGTCATCTTCTGGGAATTTGGTGTTAACTTTTGGAGTTAATTTTGTTTAACCTGTGTGTTTTAACCAAAGCATAAAAACTAATCTGTTTAAAATACCTTAGTGTACCCAAGTGTTTTAATTACCTGATAAAGAATCTTTTGAAAATGTGCCTCAAAAATAAAACCATGTTTAATTGCAGTAGATTATTCTAGCCCTATGAAAGTGTGGGCAGTCTCATTTAATGTTAATACTTAAAGACAATAAAAAGGTAAACTTTCAACTCACCCAAACTGTCTCCATCTTGTCCATCTTCCCCAAAGTTGTTGACTCTGTGAGGCTGCTGTGGAAGGCCTGAGTGGTGGCCCCCTGCATGGCCAATTTGAGTCCTAATGGAGCTGTTCATCTCCTCCACTCCAGCAGACTCTGTCCCATCCACAGTGGGTGATTGAACAGATCTATGAGGCGGCACGGAGCCACTGAAGAAGGAAGCATGGTTTCCACCAGTGAAGGCAGGGCTGAGCTGTTGCTGCTGATTCGGTTGGGCCATTCCTGGGTGTTGAGGCTGGTTGACCCGATAAGGAAGTCTAGACACTGGATACTGTTGAGGGAACGTTCTCCCACTGGCAGGATGTGAAGGAAAAGCAGGAGTGGGGGGTGCCAGGTGGTAGTTGAGGGATCTTTGTGTAGCTGGAGGGTCTTTTCGATGGAGCAGAGTGTTGGGATATCCAACTAACCCTTCTGTCTGTGGATCTAAACCTCGAATTTGGCCTGTGTCTACATCCGCCTGCACAAAAAATAAACCAGTTTAAATAATGTAAAAATGAACAAATTATAATTATATTTAGTCATCATCGTTCAATCAGAGAGCTTTAAAACAATAAAAAAATAAAGCAAACTTTTGCATTAAGACTTGCCGGTTTTTCTCTTATGTCTGCGTTTTTCCTTTCTGGGGTTTGTAGACGGTTTTGTTCTGACTTTGGACATCCTTCTACTTTACCTAAAAAGTTTCAATAAAACATCTTCAAAACTGGCAAATGTCTTCAAAAACAATCATCATTATTTACAATCATTTTGTTGTGTAACAATAATAAAGACACACCATTTCTGATGGGATCGGCCTGTAGCTCCTTCTCTGGGCTGGGCTGGCCCATTCCTAGAGGAGAGGGGTGGCCCACTGCACTGTAGGGAACAGGGGAGCCTCGGTTCTGTGGCTGTAACAGATTTAAGTTGTAGGCCACAGCTGCTTGGTGGCTCATGATTCGAGGATCCACTGCAAAGCGGTTCTGGTAACTTGGCCAGGGCAACTTGGAACAAAACCATGAATTACTCAACACTTACATTTCTCTGGTATACAACATGCAAAGAAGAGCAACTCTTTTATAAAACTTCTCCAAATGTATTAAATGAAGCAGGAGACTTACTGGTAGAGGCATGGACATGACCATGTTTCCTCCATAAACAGCTGGAACATAGAGAATACTAGTTCCTGTATGAGGATCGATCCTCTGAACCGGGCTGGGTGACTTCCCCATGCCAGCTGGTGTTCCACCCAAAGGTGGTGTGAACCGCTGGATAGGGTTTCCCATCATCACAGCAGGGTTAGACTGAACTGCAATCAGAAAAAATGACAGAGAAAGACAAATAAACAAGCAAACAGAAAAAATATATATATTTAACAACAAATTCAAATAGAGCTTTTACTTAAAATACAAACATACAGACTAATGCAACGTTCTTACAACATATAGTTGTGAGCAGCTGAAATAAGCTAATTGTCTTTTCCTCGAATATTATTCTGTTAATAGCTGCTTCACGCTGATGCTGTCAACAGCCTCAGGCCCCGATGCATCCATCTGTTTGTATCAAAGAGCTCTTGCTGAGCTCATTTAGAGGGAAATCATCTCATTGCATGTTTATAGTTCTTGTTTATTTCCTTTACCTACAATACTGAACCAAATATAAGGTTATATAAACAAATATATATTTTTGTGTATATTTAGCTTAGAGACCAAAGCAAGAAATAAAAAACAACTCTGGAACTTAGCCAGTGGAGGAAAGGAAACAATTAAACAGTGTTAATCAGATAGGCATTTGGTTACACTCACCATATCCTTCAGGTGGGAGGTGCTCTGTGTGGTTTGCATGTTTCCCCTGTCACAAAAAGACTTGTCAAACTACAGTAAGCAATAAGCATTTATTCTATCCATTAAGATTTCAATTAAAGACCTTGATCATTTTTGAGCTATCACAAGATTTTGTCAAATGTCTTCCAAAGCAAGCAATTTTATTGCTTTTTATTGAATCCAGTCTCAAAAGAAAAAACTACAGCAAATCCAGTTCCAGGAGATGAGCAACTGGATTCTTTTATTAGGAAGCCTAAATCTTCATAAAAAAAATACTTCTGATTAGACTGCTGCATGATGTTTGTTGTGGTTTTGTCATAACATTTCAACTACACAGAATGAATGAGTGCCGACATCACATAAAAAAAGATTGATAGAAGAAGAAATGAAAGAATGAGCTAAGAAATTTAGGCTGTAATTAAATGTGTTTGAAAACCTAAAATAGAAAATCTAGATGTATTCAAGACTTTTTAAGACCTAAATTAGGTCATATTAGGACTCTGCAGACAGCTTGTAATTAGTTATCACTACTAATTTCTGTGCAAAGTACAACTAATCAATATTTCTCACTGCTATAAATAGTCTAACATGTGTGGTACCAGAAACTACCAGAAAAGGTTACAGCAACACTAGCAAATTATTCATTTAAACACCAAATGATAAAAAGCATCTTCTGTAATCATTTGTTCAAGTTTTAAAATTAGAAGTTTAGACTAGTTAAAAATTCCTCATTGAATTCAAACCACCTAATGTGTAAAAAAGGTTACGTTAACTTATGATTATTCCCACACCATAAAACAAAACTATTAAGACAATCATAACTAGTTTATGATACATTAAGAAAACATTTTTTTTAAACTGTAAAAAAAATTGATGGATTTATTAGCTACTTATACAAGTTACTCTGGTAATATTAATCTAAACAGCTAAACTTTTATTTTTAAATGCACAACACTTATAAGATGGTACTAATAAATTTGTTCATTTTTACATTTATAATCATTGACGAACAAATAGATGAACAATTTACATTAAAAAATGATGCAAAATTTAAAAATGTATTTAATTTGATATGTATGAATAATTTGATCTTTAAACATTTGAACATGCTCTGACTCCAATCATAAACATCACAGTTTTCCTACTGCTACCTTCATGTCGGAGTGTTGCACGGTGTGAGTGTGGAGAGAACAGAGCGGAAGTGCATGTTTATCTCTACAGCTGGCTGGCGGAGCTCGGGCTCATTAGGCCCAGTGGGTGATGGCAGCAGGTTGGCAGCTCTGCTGATTTGGTTAACCTTTACCTCAAGGCAGGCAGGCAGGACAGACAGACATACAAAGACAATTTAAATCCAGCTAAATAATTTAATAAGAGATCATTCTGCTAAACCCACAATGCTAATTTTCTTTGTTTCTTTTTTTTTTCCTTCTTGTTTCTGGGCCAGGAACTGGTAATCATGAAACCATTTCATGTGGTGAAAATTAAAGCAAGTCAATTTAACGGTTTTGTGATTTGTTCCCATGTCCTGGAAGTTTTTTCTAAAAACAAAAAGAACTTAATTTAAGATATTTTGTTTACCATTTTAGCAAACCATTGACATGTTATTTGACTTGTCATATTTATGTTGAAAATCTTTAAACATTTGGGACTTTTAAACCAACAAGTCACATTTCTGTTAAAAGTCATAAACTTTGCCCATTAAGTAGTTGGCTGTCTCATTTGTGTGAAACTGACTCAGATTAGGTATTGGACACTATCCAAGGGTAAACATCTCAAATATTTCTTTGGCGTGCTCTGAATATTATGTTTCAAACAACTGAACTCTGAAAAGTTAAGGAAGCTTGTTGAGTTGCTATGCCAACCTACCACCCTAATTATGTCAAAAACTGGTGCTTTAATCTGCAATTATACCTTGTTAAATTAACTTAATCATGTTTATTGTATTTGATATAAAATATTATGGTAGTATGTTTTAATAGTGTTTCTTGGTAAATGGAATAAAAATAAAGAAAGTCCTTACCTTAGGAGGAGACTGCTGCTGTGGACCTTGCTTGTTAGAGACAGGCTGTACATGCTGCGGATGAGGGTGATGATGAGGATGGAGGGTCTGTGAAGAT
This sequence comes from Cynodonichthys magdalenae, assembly GCA_031762555.1. Classification (NCBI taxonomy): domain Eukaryota; kingdom Metazoa; phylum Chordata; class Actinopteri; order Cyprinodontiformes; family Rivulidae; genus Cynodonichthys; species Cynodonichthys magdalenae. The sequence continues at coordinate 11,843,871 of JARVJO010000111.1, read as the reverse complement.
GACTGGTGTCCTTGCAGAGGCCTGAGTGCACGCGGGACGAACTCTGGGGCCAACGGGTTGAGAACGTAAGTCTTCTTGAGCTCCAGAGCCTCCAGCTGAGCTTTGATCTGCTCAAAGGTGATGCCATGTAGGCTTGAGTTTTCATGGCAAATGGAAACAAAGTGCTCCCAGAATTTTCTAAAAATGAGAAACAAAGTAGGAAAAGATAAAGTTGGGAGAGAATGAGGCATTACATGAGGCATTTTTATTTTGAAAGGCTGTTTATTCTGATAACTTATGTCCATGTATACGTGGCTAGTGTAATTTAGTTAATGGATGCTACATTAAAAAAAATTTATATATATTCAAAACAACGATAACCCCCTTTTTTCAGTGTTACAAAAAAGAAGGGTAAGAAAAAACATGTTTAATGTTATATAATGTACAATACAAAAAGGAGCATCTTTCATTTAAAATGTTTTTTCCAAACTTACTCATTTTGTTAAACTGAGGTACAGCACAGAAACATAAAAAACCTTCCAATTAACCTTTACTTGCACACCAACTTCCCTTACCTACTTTTTATCGACTCTGTTTTAACATTAAATTGAGATTTGTTGCTGAACTAGACCTTTCATGTCAGGATGCTTGGGTAAACAAAGCACCAATCTCCAGCCTAACAATTATACTGGTGTGTGATCAGCAGGCTGACATTTACAATCAGACAGTGAAATCCTTGACATGTGTTGACAAATATTGACAAAACTCAGTCATTATGAAGACACTTGTGGAGGTGGGCTAAATTGATTCATACAAAAAGATACAGTTTGGATTGATTTCAACATGCTCGTAGCCATAAGGCATTCTATTTTATCTCAGTATACTGAGGAAGGGGAAGAAAGCAATTGTACAGATCTTCAACAAATTTGTCTAAATTTTTTTGACTTTGTGAAACTTTTTTTTCAGACATCTAGTAAACACTTGCAATGGTTTATGTTTTCACCCTAGAGAAAAAAATTTATATTATCCATCCATCCATTTTCTATACCCGTTTCTTCCTTTCAGGGTCATGGGGGTAAGTAAGGTAAAGGTGCTTTATTTGTCATCAAAGCATGTTCCCATGCAAGGATGAAATTTGTGCTCTGCATTTGACCCATCACACATGCGAGCAATTGGAGCAGTGGGCAGGTATGTGAACGCCCGGGGAGCAGTAGGGTGTTTTGTGTCTTGCTCAAGGACACCACGATATGTGGGCATATCCAGCAGTCACAGTGCAAGGGGCGGGGTACACTCTGGACAGGTCGCAAGTCCATCACAGGGCCACACAGAGACAAACTAGACAGACAACCATTCACTCTTACTCACACCTATGGACAATTTTAGAGTTACCAATTCACCTAACAGTCATGTTTTTGATGTGTGGGAGGAACCCACACATGCACGGAGAGAACATGCAAACTCTACCCAGAAAGGTCCCCGAGCCGGGATTTGA
>JARVJO010000111.1:11831560-11842288 GCA_031762555.1 Cynodonichthys magdalenae | reverse complement strand
CGGAGAGAACATGCAAACTCTACCCAGAAAGGTCCCCGAGCCGGGATTTGATCCGGCGACCTTCTTGCTGAGAGGCATCAGCTCTACCAACTGATCCACCAATTATATTATTTATACCTGAATAAAAAAAATCTGTCATGTGATGAAAAGTCTAATGCGTTAGAAAATAAATAAAAGTACCTGCAGCGTCCAACTGAGCACAATGCTATTGGGTCTCCTACAACTGCAACCAGTGACTGAGCTCGGGTGATGGCTGTGTTGAGAAGCTTGTAATTTGATAAAAAACCGTAGTCCAGGTCCTCAGTTGAGTCCTCGACAAGCTGCTCTTTGCGCTTGATGGCGGTCTGCTTGTGTTTGCAGGTGTGGCGTGTTCGCACCGTGCTGAGAAACAACACCCGGAACTGCTTGCCTGCAAAATAGATTAAGATGTTTATTTTGTTTTTAAATATGAAGTTTCCAAACACTCAGAAACATATTAACCCCAAATATCAGATCAGAGTGTGGCTCAGTCCTGAATGATTAAACTTAATTCATTTTCTGCAGGTGTCCACATTGTAACATGAGATATTTGGTACACACGGATACTACAGGATTTTATCGAAGGGTAAGAACAAAACCATCACCACACCTGACCACACCCCAAATGTGCATCATGTATTCAATTCAATTCAAAATACTTTATTGATCCCAAAGGGAAATTACAGAATTATGCGTTTTTTTAAAATATATTTTTATGTATGTATGTATGTATGGATGTATGGATGCAATTATGCATGTGGCGCACAAAACCAGCACACTGCACCACCTGACCCACACAAAAACAGACCACAAATGCACGAGGCACACAAAAACAACATGGGGTGGCACAAAAGTGGCACTGCGCCCCTGTCAGGTCCTGTCCAACAAAACACCACACAAACGTGATTCGCATGGTGCACAAAAACAGTGTATCTGTCCCACACAAGGCCCAATGTGCACAATGCAACAAACACACACATACTCAAGTTTGTATTTCTATGCTTATTAGGACCATTCATTGACTTCCATTCATTTCCAGTAATTTCTACAGCCTAACCTAATGTGACTTCTTCTTTCATGTGAGATAGATAATCACATGTATAAGGCAACTGGATGCAAAACAAGTGAAAGAGGCATGACACGGTAGATTTCAAATCTCAGATTTTAGAAAAGGCGGAACCTGCTCAAACTAATATTATGAGATACAAGCTTCATGTTTTCATGTTTCACAACTTTCAATCGAGCCTTTTTTGAATAAGTATGATGAAAATAAAGTAAATTAGATAAAAAATGCCCCAATGGGAGCACACAAAAGACACCAGCCATCATCCATATGAAGGTTATACTACAGCCCTGAAGAACTACTTTTGGTGTATAGGTGTGTTAGTAAACATGTTTTCTCACCTTGGACATTAAGCACTCTTTCAACGCTGACTTCTGGCATTCTTTTCTTTCGAAGCTCGGCACGAATGCGGAAAACTTGATCTGCGTACGGTGACACCACTCCGATGCTTCCCTCATCAAGCTTACCCCACGCCACTGGCCACTTCTTACGCAATTCTTCCACCCTCTCCACAATCTCAAACACCTGGAAAGGTTTCAGATTTTAAACACAAAATTAATACATTTATAGAAATTTGGTTACATTTTAGATTAATTTCTTTTTGTTTTAGACAAAATATTAAACTTAGATGACAAAAAAAAAATTACATTTTGGAATGAAGTATCACATCAAAATAAAATTCATACAAAAATATTACACCATTTCTAACATTTAGGCCTAAAATAGATAAATAAGTCTGTACATTTTTGAAAATAAAATGACAGGTAATGTAAAATCACAAAAAAAACCTGATTATTTCAAAAAAGATAAAATACTAGGAATAAAATAAGTATTTGAAGGGCAAACTGAAAGACATCTATAAATGGTGTTTCCATCTGGATAATTTAAAGTTGTAGTTCATTCAAGCTCTAGACACGAAATTAACAAGCTGACACCACCCCAGGAGATGATGCTGATCTCCAACTGTTCTGTCACTAATTTATTAGGTTACTGCGCATAAACACCCCATCTACAAAACTTCAAAAAATAATGAGTAACTGAGCTATAAAGATTTTAAATAATGTCCTCAAAACTGTTTACTGGCAAAATTCATGGGTACAACCGATTTAACTTCATGCAACAGAACTGGATAATTTAGTTTTAAAATGCTCCCTTATTCCCTCAGGAGTGAAAATATTAAGTTATAAATATGATGTTAAAGGTGCACAGTTGACAAGACAAATTAAATAAACTTAACTACTGCTACAAAATTAAAACAAAGAAATCTCTCTATTGATGATAGCTGTGTAGATGTTTTTATAATGTACTGCCCTGAGCTGTATTAAGTTCACATTAATGTATTATTTTAGTTATTTTATGGAAAACCACACAATGATTGATGTGTTAAAGACATATAGTTGGTGGTATGGAAAGATTTAGGCCAGCTGTCAGGTTGTGTACTATACAAATAAGTTACTTCAGTTCAATAGGTTACAATTGTACATTTGTATTTAATTTTACCCATGTCCAGTATATTGATTTTTGCTCTATTCATTTTTTTTACCTATTGTAAAAAAATAATTTGTGTCACCAAATACTGTTTGTCTGCATTAATAACTGGAATATCATAGATGAGACCCATTTTATGTGACATTTCCGGTCAAAATCTGTTATTGTATTAAACTTCTTTATAAAAGCTACACAAAACTTCAAACATCTATTGTTGTGTAGCCTAAAAGCTCCTCGACCAATCAATAAGTCCAGACTCTTTAAAAAAAAAAAACTTAGAGACCCTAAAATGAAATAAAATGGGAGAATAATAGGAAAGAACAAGGTGAAGCAGCATGCTGTTTTCACAACAAAATCCCTCCATACACTTGACCTGAAACATACTGTGGGAAGTCAGGGATATTTTCCACCCAGTTAAAAAGGCATCGGCAGGAGACTATTTATTTGAAGAACAAAGGAGGCTTTATGCTTTGTATAGAAGTGAGGCATCAAAGTCAGTCCGTCAAAACACAAGGCTGCAGTTTAACAGCAGGGGGAGTTTAGTGAAACTTCTGAAATAGATGCTGACCAGCACTGAACAATGTTCTACATTTGGAATCAATCAAATTGACTTTAATTTAATAGACCATAGTGTCTTCAGAAAGAATAAAATTAAAAGCTCATTCTAGCTATGTTTACATGTGCAAAATTCTTTGATCGAATTGAAATATATTCGGATTAAACAATCCGAATGCATAGTTTACATGGACACAATCCATTTATGAGTGTTTACATGCACCGGACTTTTATTCAGAATAAATAAAAGCACTGACATTCGCAGAGTTGTTAACGTTCCCTAAAAAAACACAGAAGAAGTAGTTCTACTTTCACGATGAGCATGAACAAACGTCTTCTGAGTGCCCAGAATGGACATGCGACATGTTTTAATAACTGTGGAGACATTACAGCACTCCATGGTTGAGCTGCAGGTGATGCACGGATTCTTCTTTTTTTTTTTTTTTGCGAAGCAACGTGTGCTGTTTGTCTTCCTTCTTTATTGAATGAGAGAACGAGGGAAAGGTTCTGTGCTGCTGTAAACTAGCGCTGTTGCTCCTCCCTCCACAGAAGTGCAGAAACCGATGGACGAAAGTCAGAAGTCATGCGCAGTCAGGTCAGTTTTCTACAATCAGAATAAGATGATCGGATTAAGTGTTTACATGCGCGCTGTTCAGATTATCAATCGGTATAAACTACCCCTCTCATTCCGATTAAACATTAATTCGGATCGAGCTGAATCTGATCAGAACAATCCGAATGAGGTGTTTACATGACACATTTTTATTTCAAATGGCCGTTTAATCCAACTACTTATGTCCATGTAAACGTAGCTAACGTTAGTAAATATTTTGTATATGTGTACAATATATACAGTTAGGTTCATATCCATTTGGACACCAACACAAAGTTGTTTTTTTTACCTGTTTATTGAAACATATTCAAGTTATGGTTACACAATGGACATGGCTAGAAAGTCCAGACTTTCAGCTGTCATTTGAGGATATTCACATTAAAATTAGATGAATGGTTTAAGAGTTCAGCTCCCTAAAATGTGCCCACCCTGCTTTCAAAGAAAACAGAAGGGACCGCACATTTTCACGCCAAGTTTGGGTCTGTTTAGGACTAAAGTGTGAACTGAGTTTAGATTAGTTTTAGGGTCAGGTAGGTACCTGTGAAGTTAATTTTAAGATAAATGGTCAGGGTTGGGCTATAAAATTACCAAACAATTAATGGAAGTCAATCCATGGTCCCCACAGGGATATAAAAACAAGTGTGTGTATGTGTGTGTGTGGGTAGTGGACCCCCTTTACTAGCTTCAAGTTTACTTGGACCCTAGTTGATATTAAAATCAACTTTTGATTACCTTTATGTGAAAATGTTACAAACATGTCAGCAACAACACCAGCTATGGACATCAAAATGGATTAAAAGCTGTTTCTTTTTTTCCAGATAGTGCAAATATGTCTTAAACCTTACCTCAGCATTGTTATAGTAGGCAGTGCTATTCTTCTCCTGGACATCTTCCCCTCTGGCTGTGAAGAACGTCAGAGGGTAGAAATCCTTATGGGAGGGCTGCTTCCCACTTGCCATGAGCTTTCCATCATAAAATAACTCTGATGTGTAGCTTTAAAAGGTTCAAAAGAGGTAGAGGAGAAACAAAAATGAGAATGTGTCATTTAAAGAAGTTTTATTACCATCCATCAGACCCGAGATAGTGAAAGCATGTAAACAGATGTTGCCATATGCAGCTGTATGAGGTCCTAATGGCTGTTGATAGAACACTTGTCAGAAAGCTTATTTCCTGTAAAATAATTGCATTGATGAATTTCTCAATGGTATCAGAAATGGTGAAACTTGACAAAGACTAAAAATGAGTTTACTGTAAGCAAGACCTGCCATTTTCTCACATGGTACATTTCTGATACAATATTACCCAATAAGGGACAAAAATGACCATTCATATAATGATATGAATTACACAATTACACAGAAAAGAAAACTTCAAACAGAACTGTTTTTGAAGAACATGTCTGAAAGAAACTGTCAATCAAGAAATTCAAAATTAGATTTCTGTTATTTACAAGCTGTTGTGACAGTGTCTCCTACAAAAAACACCAACTGTTTGATGAAAATCAGGTAATTCTTGATAAAGAAATTCTGTTTTGTCTGTGAGATTCTGCCTTCCTCAGGATGACATTTTTCCACAAAACATCCATCTTTCCTGTCTTTACCACTACCGTTTTCACACAAGGCATCGTTAAGTGCTCACACCTACTTGATGATAGCTTCATGGGAGCGGTAGTTCTCACACAGAAGGATGCGACAGGGGAATTCAGAGGGGTAGTGCTCATACAGCCGGTCCAGCAGGGACACGTGCAGGTTACGCTCCCGAGCAAACTCACTGTACACAAATGGACTCAACTGCAAAGTAAAGGACAGAGAGCTTGTGATTTCTTTTTTAAACATACCACATAAACAGGCTTGTGCTTATTTTTTCAGCTAATAAACGTAAAATTAACTTGGTCTAAAGTGTTATTTTGAAGTTATGTTACTCATCTTCTAAATGATATTTTAGCTTTTTTTAAAATGGCAAAACAACCAACATTACAAAACAGTCTGAATATTTCTTGCAGGATATGTCTTTGAATATCAGTTACATAAGAGTCTTCAAAAAGAAGGCTAGCATTGAAATACTCAAAAAAAAATACCGCACAATCAACAACAGACATTGAAATAACTCAAAAAATATGTATCTTGCAAAACTGAATATATCTGGATGGACATGGACATATATGGTAAATGGACTGTACTTATTTAGCGCGTTTCTCTCCAATCAGGATACTCGAAGTGCTTTACACTACAATCTGTGCCCTCATTTACCCATTCTCACAGCACTCTACTAGATCTCCTACAAAGCTAACTTGTACAATCATCTATGGAGACTAATCAGTGCCAATTACATTTGGCCTAACCACTTAAAGCATGGATCAAATAAAAAATATGAAACATTTAAAATGCATATAAAATCTAGTGAGTTTTTTTATTAGTATTTTTGGAGAAAAATGGCAATATATTACCTTGCTTGCAGTATTACACTATATCACGATATATGATACTGTGACCTGTGTGTCATGATATGCATCATATCACCAAATTCTTGCCAATACACAGCCCTAATATGTCCCCTTTAAAATGCATTTAAACTTAAATGGGTCTGAGTCAATCAACTAACACATAACCCTTTATGAAGGTTACCCACAAATGGAGAAGCATTATTGTAGACGCAAAAAAGAGATAGTATAGGAGAAGGAGAAATATAAACAAAAGCATTTTTACTTAACCTATAAATATAACTTTTTTTATAGATTAGAAAAGCTATTGGAGAAACGTGAGAGAGATTAATTGAAAGAGACATGAACAAAAAAGTGTCCATAGTGTTTCAATAATGTTTTTCTTTGCATACAGAAAGAGCAGTGAGAGATTGTGTTAAATGAAACCATTATTTTTTGGCAGACTTCTGCGTCATCTTCCTCCAATTCTTACTGATAATCCTGTGCACTGTCTCAAACCCAAGAGACAAGAAAATGAGGTTTTAAATCCCTGGTCTGGCTTAGAAAGCTTGACTGACATGAGTTTGTATTTTTGTTATCTTTGCCTGAAGTGGTCTTACAACTTTACAATGGAAGCAGTCATTATTGAAACTACCCCTGTCTGCAGCTATATTCAGTACATTCTTTTTGGCATGCTTTAAAAAAAAATAAAACATTTTTAAAAAATATGAAAAAGCGTGTAAGAAGACATCATTTGCATGATTTAAACAAAAATAAAACACAATTTTATATCCTTTCTTTCCGTAGAATCACAAATATTACATCTTCAACACATAAAAATACATAGTCATACTTCACGTGTGCTCATGTTGACCCTCTCCTTACCTGCATGTGGTCCCCAGCCAGCACTATGCGAGTGGTCTTGCTAGCTAGAGCAAAAGGCATGATGGTTTCACACTCCATGGCCTGAGCTGCTTCATCTAACAGGATGTGAGTAAACAACCCTGACAAAACAAAAAAACTATCATTAGTAAACTTTTAACTGCATGTGATACTCAGTATTCTAAGATAGAAAATGCTCAAACTATATCTATGTTTTCTGAAGTTTCACATAATCTATACAGAGGTAAATTAATGAACTTAATTAACCCTAGCCCCTATTACAACATATGCATACATTTAGTTTTTAAGGTTTGTTTAATTAATAGAATCCCCATTAGTCTCCACCACAGCTGAGAGTACTCTTCCTGAGGTCCTAGATTGATCCAAATTGGGCATGACATTAACATTTAAAAATACTTTCAAAATGAATACTGACAAACATGAGAACAAGATCATTTACAAAATTTAAGATTTAATGTCTAAAGCAGCTTCTGATTTAAATTTTACTCTATTGCTAAGCTAATGAAAAGAAACATTCAGGTTGTTTAGTTTTTTTTTGAAGATTTCTTCCCCAAGGTGTAAAACAGGTCCAGCTGTCCTTGACCCTGGTCTCAGAAGGCCTCCACAAAGAGAGACAGAACTTTGTTCTTGTTCAAGCTGAGTTTAGACCTAATGGTCATTTTAATCTTTAAAATGGACATTTTATTTTCTTTAATCCATTACTAACAAAATAATAATCTTTTTTTATTTTTCTTTTAACTAAAAGTTATTACCATTTGATAAATCAAAGATTAATATCAAGGTTACTTAATGAAAAGAATAACAACCTTTCTTTTTATTATACTTTATAAAAAAGAAAAACACAAAAAGAACTTTATTTCAATGTTTCTTTATTTGTTGTATGCAAATCATTGTTTAATCAATTGTTTTAATTCACAGTAATGTGAGCCTATGTTTTTCTTTTTATTCCTTCTTTTATTAACTATATGATTTAGTTATGTTTTCATGGAATGCAAATGTTCATTTGTGCCTGAGTTTTATAAAAAGACCTCAGGTTTAATTTTGTCTTAAATAAGTTCACGACTCAACTGAACTGAGCTAAAGTTTACTTGGTATTCATCTTGCTAAAGACTGAAATTAGGAACAGAACAATCTGACATTGTTTCATCTGTGTAACGTGAAGATATTCACAAATTTATCAAACTGCTGGAGAGGCAAGTCTTTTAGACTAAACATTATTTTTTTCCCCATCTGTTTTACTAACGTCAAAACTAGTGGGCGGTTTGACTAGGAACCTTGTTCTCTTTTCCGTCGGATCGTACTAGGAGTCGTACCTGAGAATAGCGATGGAGCCTCATGAGAAATGAGCAGCTCCGTACACATGGAGATCGCTAATAGAGGGAGGATCTGAACTCATATGCCAAGGAGTCAGAAGTTCTCCTAGATTTGCTGTAACTTCAGCCGTAAATCAACTCAGAGCTTAAAGCTCCAGAAAGCAATTTTTAATAAACTTCCGTGGGAAGTATTTTATTTTGAAAGAGCAGACAGGAACAGCGTGTATTCCTTGTGGCGTTCAAACTTGGAGTTTTTGCTGATCTAGAGAAAAACCCTGATGGACTTTTCTTCTCATCTAGTGAAGTCATCTGCCTACCTGTATGAGAGGAAATGACTCGGAAAGGTAGAAGCTGTTATGATGAGTGTTTTAAGCTGCCTAGCTCGAACCCACCGGAAGCAGTTGCCCCAACTGGTCAAACTTTTAAATTTTTAAAATCTAACTAACTCCCCTTTTCATTCTTAACTCTTAAAACTTTTCTGCCTACCCAGTTAAGTTAAAGTGCCTTCAAACATTCTGGTTTAACTCACATCTGAAACCTGAAGTTTGCCATTTCTGTTAAATTTGTTTAATTATTTACATTAATGAGAAGCTAAACGGACGCGTTGAGACTCCTGTTGATCTAAGCTTTTATAGAAATCTGATTACCTATAAATTTTTACATTGTTTATTATTAGATCAAATTGAAATCACTTGGTCAAGAAATCTTTATTGGGTGGAAATACACTGAGATATACTAGAAGGTACATTCCTTGAAAAAGAAAGAATCCGTGATAAATTCCTCATAAACCTTACGTTTTGAGAAGTGTGGAGGCCCATACGCCTTCTACACTTCCAAACAAAACTTGGGGTTGAAGATGGACCAACAACTGAGGAAACATCAACCTCCAAGTGCTCTGGTACCCCCAGCCGCTATCAATCAAATCGAGTTAGGATGTTAAGAGTTGTCATAAGTAGTGGTGGGTGGCAGCTTTTTTACAAGAACTCGTACTCATACAAAATGGCCCAATACTCGGAAGTACCAATACCAGTATTAGTACTGGTATCATACTCTATTCAATGTGTTTACATTTCAAGTTTGATGCTGGTGAAAAGCCTGATCATGTCTAAAATTGAAAGAAAATCTTATTTTTATTTATTTTAATATTTTGCAACAATATATATCATTTATTTGATATATATTTGATCTGATTGTGTCAAAGGGGCTGTAGTCATACAAGGAAGGAGAGACACCTTGTGTACTGTTTAGGTTCTAACTCAGTAAGTACTCTGTATCGGTACTTGGTAATGGCGAGTACCCAAACGGAAGTACTCATACAATAGAGGTATATAGAACAGCTGGAGTGCACGGAAACCTTGTGACTGTGTGGTCTACTGTAGAAGCTACAGGGGTGAGCATAATGGGTAAGAGTCTGGATTTACCATTACTGCACATGTTGGCAACATAGCAAAATAAAAGAAAGGTTGATGATGTAGAAATCATAAAAACTATTGTAAATACTAACAAAATTATTATTAATATTTTAGCGTTTATATAATCCAATGTTTTAAATAATGCCAGAAAGCTGTGTGTGTTATGGATTTACCAAAAGAAGATAAACAGAAAAAACGGCAAATTTCACAATACAAGTAATCAGATTTGCTCTTATTTAGCTCAATGTGATCTGACAAGAACTGAAGCTAATTATATAACAGTTGAAAATTAAAATTAGCTTATCAAGTCAATGTAATGTTATTTATTGAACTAATTAGCAGATATTAGCTTGTGTAGCATACAGTATATTGTTATACAAAATGTAGCACTGCTGAATCATGCTACAATTTAGCACAAATTAATAAATATTACAGGCTGATTTGTCCTCTGATTTAGGTAATATTTAAACAGTGTAAAATAATATATTTGTTAGCAAGCCTGACCTGTTGAGAAGATGGTTCACTAATATTAGTTTCATCCTATAACCAGGTATGTAGAGAACATTTTCTAAGGGTTCACTGTAAGTTATGACTGTAAGAAATAATAAATATACTTTATTACTAGCTGAAGTCATAATTTTTCAACTAGCTAAAAAAAGTCTAAGTAACTGACTGACTTCAGGTCAGGTTTAGATCACTGTTAATTATAAATTACATATTTTCCTGGTATATATCTTCTGTTTTACATGATTGTTGAATGAAATTAACCGTTATTAATTTATTGTAAAAATATTACAGATTTGTGAAACATATCCAGTTGGGCTGCTGTTAATGGTAAATGGACTGTACTTATATAGCGCCTTTCTGTCCAACCAGGATACTCAAAGCGCTTTACACTACAATCTGTGTCCTCATTTACCCATTCACACGGCACTCTACAAGAT
>JARVJO010000111.1:11804107-11815686 GCA_031762555.1 Cynodonichthys magdalenae | reverse complement strand
TTGTACCGTTTTAGAACTTTAAGAGAGTCATTCTGTACACAAGATAAAAAGACAGGTTTGAAATGGATTTTTGATGTAAGAATTAGAAGTTCAATGATTCTAAAGCTATGAAGGAATTTGAAAACCCTTTTTAGTCCACATGGTCTGACAATTTTACTTAATACACAAAAACACACATTGTCTAAAACTCATGTTCAGAGCTGCAAATTGGTAAAACAGGCTCACAAATTGTTGAATGTTTCCATGCATATAAAAAAGTTTGCAATGATTTTAGCAGTTATGATAAATACAATGAGTACACCTTGACCAAAATTTAAAACAAAAATCATCACAGTATAACTACTAGTCAATAATTACCTGTCCAGTTAGAACATGCAAATTATTGTGCAGCAAGTCCTCAATAATAAAAGCTTAAGGTGGTGGCTACAGACCATTCTATTTTGCCTTCTCCTCCCCAATTGACATTTCTCTGATTTTGATAAATGTCACGATCTACTCTTAGCATGATAAAAAATAATCAAGATGGACAAGAACTGCAGCTTCTCCATGATAACATCAATATGTTCTGTCAAGTTTACTATGTCTACCAGTATGGTTTCAAAAGTACTATTGCTGATTCAAAGACCTACAGACCAGAGAGGTGGTTTGTGCAAAGAGTTATTGACTGTTGATGCTGAAGACTGAATCCAGTTAAGAACCTTAACAACATTAACATATGAAGCTGCCAATTATAGCAACAGAAACTCCCTAATTTACAATTTAAAATAACTTCAAAATTTTAAAGTAGCAGCAGCACCATCACAAAATTGAGAACCGTTCTCCTTGGTCTTGATGACAGAACAATATACAAACCAGTTTCCTCCCCTGGAGTCCATTCTTGGCACCCATTGGGAACAGGTTGGAGGCGATCCCCAGCTGACACGCCTGTGATGAAGAAGTGTGGTCGATGGGCATCGTACAGCAGAGCAATACGGAACAGCTTTCTTGCCGGCTAGAGCAAGAAAACAAAATGAGGATAAGATCATTCAAAATACAATATGTGGGAAACAGAACCAAGAACATATTCAAATCACCCTTTCCACTCATACAAAAGGATCCAGTAAGACAAAACACAAAATATTTCTTCCTACCTTGCACAACAAGGAAAAGATCCAGGAGTGCGATGATTTTTTGTTGGCGACGGTAACAGAAAGGCTGGAGCTGGTCTCTACAGCCACACCCTCTAAACTGTCACTTAACTGGAAATAAGAAATACACACAATTATGCTCAGTCAAAAAGGGTTTTAGTGAATCTAATCAAATATAAGAATGAAATATAAGCATAGTTTGCAAATGCATAAACAATATAAGTCTATATGAGAATATGACATTCAAACGTTCATAGGAAACAGCTGTTAATGTTACCATTGTTTAAAAATGTATAAAATGTATTTTTCTTGTACTCAGCAATTTGTTTTGTTATAATGGCAGCATTCACATAGGAAAACAACATTTTGATAGGTATAGAGCTGCTGTAGTATCCCTGTAACAGCAGTAGAATAAATGCACAATAAAAATTACTTTTGAAAACATGAGAAAACCTAACTTTTGTTAGAGATGCAGAATTATAATATGAGATTATGTTTTGAGGAGTAATACGTTATAATTACTAAAATCTATTCCAAAAAAAAAAAAAAAAGATTAAATCTCAAAAGGCCCTGTCACACTATAAATTTAGACAACTTTTGAAAATTTTAAAAAGACATCTACGCTGAGGAATTTAAAAATCAACTGGAAGCCTCTTTTCAGCGTGTACATACTGTAACGCTAACAAACTGATTAAATATATAACTTTTATTAATAATTTAGACACAAAAAAATTCACAAGTGTGCATAAGTTGCCTAAAGCATTATAGTGTGACAGGGTCTTAAGTAAACTACCACAGAGCAATGCTTATGACAGATGAGTAATTATGATGTTTTCTTTATGCAAAAACATTTAATCTGCAAATCAGATCTACTCTATTTGTATGTTGGGTTTAATTTTGCATGTAGTATTTGACATATTCATTCAACTACTAGTCTCAGTTATGAATCTGTACATTCCACATGCACGTGCTTGTTTTTTTTATGAATTTATCTTCTTTAAATAAATATTAATGCTTGGCTAGGTGGCAAGACAATATTTTTCAACTGTTTTACTGTTGTATAACTAACTTTATAAATTCTCAACTTATAAGTTTAAAAAAATTGGAGCAAAGGATTTTGAAGGTTTTCAACAGAGATACATCTGAACTTGCATGTGTCACAAACCCACTCACCACTTTCTCAGGGGAAAGCGAGTTCATCCACTTTTCTATTAGGGTTTCCATGTAGTTCTCAGTAAAGTGTTTGCTCTCCTGCTGCTGTTTGAGGCGAATGAGTCGTGAGGCGTAACGTTTCTGCCACTCCATCAACTCCTCCTGCGAGTGAGCTGACGTACACTGGGCCCCATATCGACACAAACCCTGTTCCAAGAACCTGTGAGAAAATTTAACAGCATGCTAAAGTGGTACTGTAGCAAAAAAAAGATTAAATCTTTTACACAGCAAGTTTTGTTTTTTCCACAAATGTTACTCTAGAGTTATACAAGGATGCAACAAAATGCAGGTGATTTGACACAATTTAAGGTTTCCTCTTCTATGTGGTGCATAAACTGATAATACTGGCTTAGGTGGCTAGAATAACTAATAAATGAAAAAAAAATAACATTTCAAAATGGGGGCACAACACATTATTGGTCACAAAAATGAGTAAGTGTAGTAAGAAATACAAATTTAGTTTCAATTTGTATACAGACAAAAGTAAGCAGAATCAAAAACTCTGGTAAACAAGTGTGATGAGTGCAATTACTGTCGAATCATCTCATAATAAGAAAGCAAAACTTTCTTGCGTGACTGTGATTGTGACTGAAGAAGCTGAGTGTGTAAGTAAATTCAGTTCATTGTAAACTCATTCAATGGTGCAAGACGATTCTTTCTTTGGTCGGGCAGCAGAGCATGAACACTCCTTATTAAAAGGAGATGAATGTATTTGTGAGAGTTCAAAAAGTGTCAACTAAATGTGTCAAACTTCAGAGACGTGTTAACTGGTGACTCAGACGAGTCATTCATCACCATATTCCAGCGAGTGTGTGTCTATTTGGCATTCACAGAGGATGATTTAAGACTGAATGCTGAACCCGTGAGTTGACACTGTGGCATATTTGAATATGGAATTTTCTGGTTAAAATTTTAAATATTACATGTTAATACAAATTAATGCTGAAAAACCATCTTTTTTTATTGAAACACTTTTAGTTTGCAGGGGTCCATCTGTGCAGGGATAACCAAACTGTTTCAGCTTAAAAACATCCTATAATGAAAAACATTACAGTCATGATCTCCTACAAGAGAGGTCTTCAACCCTGGTCCTTGTGACCCACTGTCCTGCATCTTTTAGATGTTTCCCTGCTTCAAAACATCTAAAAGAAAAGAATGAGTGATTGACAGCAGAGCTGGGCGGTGTTCCTACCAAAAACTAACTTTTTTTTGTTATGATCTGAATTTTCTGAATACCGGACATACCGGTTTAAATACCCTGAACATGTCCGGAACGTTTCGTCGTGCCCCGCCAGTGAACTGCTTCCCGGGGGACACTTTTACTCGCAGCACTGCTATGTGCTTTAGCAAGCTAATGTTATTTTTGGAGCAACTGGTAACAAGTAACAAGACTTTGCTGCTTATATTGACTGACGTTTAAAAAAAAAAATAAATCAAATCATGTCCCGTTTTCGCCATTGCTGAATGTTGTAAACAACTCTTCAGTGACATGCACAGTTAGATTTAAAGCGCAAAGTTAATATGGAGACTTTAATGTGCTTCTATTGAGAAAAGCCCGGGAGAAGTAGTTTTGTACTAGTGTTTAGTTGACTGGTGAGCACCAAGCTTGGTCGTCCTGTTAAGTCTTATTAAATAACACAAAACGATGAACCGGATTATGATCTTTGCTCAATCCTCCTCCTTCACAACCAACATGGTGACTACTGTCTACAACCAGGCAAAGAAGAAAGGACATGTAGGAGAGAGACAGATCAGACTCAGGTACAGTAAATGAAGAATTTCAATAAATAGTTTGTGTTGCAGAAAGAGAGTAACTTCAACAGACGGTGGTTTGTTAATAAGCAGCGCTTGTACATTTTATTATCAGCTGAGCTGTGATGAAAAGAAAATACAGTCAAACACTGTGATACCAGTGTAATTGTTGAAAATACCGTGATATAAAATTTGGGTCATACTGCCCAGCACTAATTGACAGGCTTCTGCTAAACTTGATGACATTAAAGGTAATGTAATTATTTGCATCAGGTGAGCCAAAGCAGGGAAACAGCTGAAACATGCAGAACAGTGGGTCACAGGGACCAGGGTTTAGGACCTCTGTCTTACAAGATTAGTTTTATTAATCACAGTAAAATTAAAGACACAGTTTGTAATGGTGGATGTGATTTGTTACCCGTTTTGCTATTTTCTGTTTAAAGAAAAAAAAAACCTTTTATACACATTCATATCTAAACTAAAGACAGTTTATAATACCTTTTACAGAGAGTGTACTCCTCACTGCTGGTGACTCCTCTGGGAGGGGGCCGGAACTGCCAGCCATCCTGGACTTCTGTCAATACACAAGCCAAGTGATCACAATAAAAGTTGGCTAAAAAACTTTCAAAGCAAGTTGGCTTCAACCTGAAGATGCCAGATTGGTGTAAACAAAAGGTTCACATAAATGTACATAAAGTATGCACATTTAAAGAAATGTTAAAACTGGCCTATTGTAAAGATTTGCTTACCTTCGTCCTGGTCATCTGTGTATTCTGGAGCCATCTCTCTTTTTACAGCCTGATTTGGAATGAAAGAGTTGGGTGTTAGAGGAGGTGGAAGCAGAAAACCAGATTTACAATTAATACAAATAAAAAGACATAAAATGCAAGCATAAAATACTTCATTTAGCGTTGAAATCTAGCGATGAAATGCAGTCAGGATTCTTACATGCAAGCATAATTACATCTAATAGCAAAATTTTACTTAAAAGTTTTACACTGGAAAATAAGGATTTACCTCTATTTCGGAGAAAAGCATTTTTAATCTGGTCAGGTCCTTTGTAACGATGCCATTCTGTGACAGAAGAGAGAAAGGGTCTTCAATAAGACTTCACAGCAATAAATACTCAGTCCATCATAGTCATTTTTAACTATTTTATAAGAACTATTTTGATTCTTCAAAATTAGAAAATGTGTTGCAAATATCTGCTCATTAAAAGATCTAATCTCATAAGGAAAAAGGTTTTATGAGACCATCAGTGCCACAATGTGCAACCTGTGTATACAATACAAACGTGAGGATTTTTGATCATGCTAAATGTATTTTTGGCATATTCGCATATTGATGTTTCAAATTTTCACCTCTGTAAGGCCCTTCCATTAACCACATGGTAAATATAAGTAAAGTTTTTTTGAAAACACCACTTTAGTCAGTGGAGATCTGGAAGGCTTTTTCTGAGACAGATGCATTTCTCATCCCTTTATTATCAAGCCTATTTCTAAAACCGTTTTTTCCTGATTGTGTAATGCAATGCAATATTTTGTCATCAAGTTTCAAATGTCTGCTTGGTGTAGTCAAGTTTAACCAAGTTTTTCCACTGGAAGCAAACAGTCATCTGTGTCATCTCCTTGACTCATTCTGCATTAGATATTTTGTACTATTTTTCTCATATTGTAAATTCCTGTAAAATCCTGATGTAAAAACTCTGTTTTAACAATATGTATAAAACAAACAAACTTTTCTTTTAAAAATGGCAATATATTAGGGTGGATAAAATTGTATATTAAGGCAAAACCACATGAATTCTTCAATTATAAAATACAGAGCAACATGTAAAGTAACAACAGAGCTGAGAATAAAATTCTGCTGTCAACACCTATAAAATTTCTGTCTTAACATTTAATTATTTTTGATGTGTATCCTACATGTATGCATACGTAATGCACATTAATCATACCATTGGCTCTCCATACAAGGCTTTAGATAGAATGATTGCCACCTCCTCCAGGCTGCCGTCCAACAACATTGAACGTAAACTGGCCCGTAGAGAACCATCTCCCCGAGCAATTTCTTCTGCCAGAACTGCAGCAGAATGAAAATTACACTTTGAACAGGTGGGAAGACAATTATATTAACCAGTTAGGTTTCTCATAAGATGTGTAATAATATTTTAGTCCGCTCCCTAGAAAAAACAAAATGTAAAGTTGTAGAACATCCTGTCCAGCATGGTAGGCCACAGCAGGCTCCTGTATAAATATTTATATTTGAGTCAACATTAAAGTCAGCTTCACAAATGTACTTCAGTTCTAAAACGTTATGTTCTGAAATGATGACATAATAGAGAAAAAAATGAAAAAAATTTTTAAGGGTTGTTGAGGATGTTTTTTTCCTCAACCACCCTGGTAAAATCTCAAATTACTACATTCCAGCAAAATGTATTGCAAATGAGCCGTTTGGAAACAACCGCTGCTTCATATTTTTATCTACTGGCCACCATGTTGCTCATCAGTAAATGACAGAAGAAATAAATGAATTGCAATAAACTGCATAGCTTTATAAACACATATCCACAATGAAACAATAAAGGGCATTACTGCATGCAATATTAAAATAATTTTATATTTTGATTTATTACTCACCATTTTTGCAGTCTTCATCTGCTTCATCATAGTTTTTCTATAAGTGAAAGAAGAAGAGAAATGCAGTTAACATTATTAATGTTTGATTATTTTACAATTTTTAAAAATAGTTTATATGAACTCAATGCCACAGAAACTAGTGTAACTTTTAAAACGACATCCATCAGTGAGATGCAAAAATATGGCGTCTTAAAAATTGCATGTTTTCTTTAATGATGAAGTGGGTTAAAAAAAAAAAAAGAACCTGCCAATATTTTGGCACATTTTTTACAATGATATTGGTTATGGGTATTGCACCTCATAATTATAAACCTTCATTTTAATGCGTTTTTTTAAAAGAATTTCCTAATACAGTTTTCAAAATACCATTCATACATCTCAATACTTGAAAAACACCTCTGTGCTCACCAGTTGTAGGAAGGCAGCAATTCGGTAAAGCAGGGCACGGCTGCGGAGGGGAGCAACTGGCACAACCGTTGGAGAGCTTGACAGGATACGGCCACCTGAGGGTGAGGTTTGGGGTGCAAGAACCACCAGGGCATCTGTGCTGTGGGTTACTGCCGCCTCGTACTCCCGCCTGGCTAACGATTTGCTGGCTTCTTCACATGACTTCTCCGCTCTCCTGTCTGCCATGACTCAGAGACAAAACGTCTGGAAGACAAAAAGGGTGAAGACCAGCGTTGTACATCCTCCCAATAACAGATCAAAGCTTTCCTTACTCCTGCTTTTGATAAAAAGAGTACTGTAATAAAGGGTCAAACGGCCAGGTAAAAAGCAGCCAGAAATGACACCCTGCATTTTCAGTATAAGGTCTGACCCTACAAGACATTTACTGTATGTAGCTTTACAATTAAAAGGAAAAGTACATCCATTTTCAAGTATTGTAAAGTTCAATCAAATAGTTAGTACCACAATATTCAATTTAGGAAATCTAAAGGTACTTTATTTGTCAATGCATGTTCCCATGCAAGGATGAAATTTGTGCTCTGCATTTGACCCATCACACATGAGAAACACCCAAGTGGAGCAGCAGGCAGCTATGTGAACGCCCAAGGAGCAGTTGGGTGTCTTGCTCAAGGACACCACGACATGTAGGCTTGGCGAGGAGTCGAACCTGTGACTTTCTGATCCCAAGTCAGCTGCTCTACCACTATACCTCAGCTTCCATCTTTATCTTCTGTGTTCTTTAAAGGTCCAGAAATGAAATTTTGAATGCAGGACAAAGAAAATAAAACCTGACAATATTACATTTAAGTACAGTATGTATAATTGAAAGGCTGAAAATGTAAGAAGGTAACCCAGTAACATTGGTATATGTGAGTTCACAAAAACCACAAACTTAAAAAACAAAATAAAAACACACATCTGAGCAAGGTCTGGTAGGATCCAGACATACATGAAGATACATAGATGTCGATAGTCTCCTTCATATAGTTTGGTAGTTTGCTACTTTGTAACTTGTAGTGACTGTTTAATAGTTTGTTCTCATTATCTTCACAAAGGAAGAAACTAACTCTGTACTCGCTCTGTCCAAGTACAGAGGGTCAGTTAAAAAGGTTTTCTTTACATGTTTTATTATCTAATAGACTGTCTTTAGAACTGTTGACACAAACTCTGAGTTGAAGATATCTTTAAGGGTCCAGCTCAATTAATACATGGAGGAGTGTGTGGGCAACAAAATTTCAGACTATGACTGCTTTGACAGATGACAGATTTGCTTCCTTAATCAAGTAAATTCTGATGCTATTGTCTTGCACCATTTGGTGTTGTACTCTTCTAAGGACTGCTCCTGTTGCTCACTTATTTTAATAGGTATTCTCTTTTAACACTTGTTTTACAAATTAAAAGCCACTATAAACAAATTTTTAAAAGTTATGTATGTTTATAAAATACATACAAATAGTATTCACAAGTCCTGCTTCAGGGAGGAGTATGAGGTTGCAGATAGCAATGAAAAGATGCAGATCTGCACATCAGGATCTAATGGATACATGGGATTATATTTTATTTTTAGGATAAATAATTTTATTTATTTTTAAGTAAGTGAACATTAGTCTTTACCAATTCAGGTAAGTTTACTATTTTGTTTAGGGTTATGGTTAAAGAGAAAAATGCCTGATATTTTTTTTTTCCAGTATTGTGGTTCCTTTGCTGGTTTAGACCCTGTGCCTAACTTTAAACTAGCTCTGTTACCATTGCCAAAGCAAAGGCAACCAGTCAAGAAGACATTTACTGTTGGTCATTTAGAAGCTGAGATGATAGTGCCCTACTATGCTGCAAAAAAATTAAACAACTGAGAAATGTCAGATAAACCACTCAGGAATACATTCAGCAAGTCTCATGTCTTGCAGAGAATCATAGGCTGCAGCTGCAGACAAACTGCTATCTTATTACAGATAAGCTTATACTATACTTGCTCTACTTCATCTGGGTCTCCACTGATTGCAACAGATTTTTCCTAAGAGAAGAACAGTGATGACCATCACAGACTGTAGTTAATGATGAAGTTTCAGTCTACAGAGATGTGAGGTTTATTGGAGAAATAGTTGAATGGCAGAAAAGCAATGCAAGATGCAAGATGTGAACTTTCTAAATAAAATACTGTAAATAGCTGAAACAAAAGACTGAGTGCACCGAACTACACCAAGTGATGGTGGTATTGTTCTGGTCACTGCCATATTATAAAGTGCTTCTGTAGTCTAGCTACCAAAAAGAAAATTTCTTCCCTGTAAACACACATCAAAATTATACTTAGACATCTATAGACATACTATTCTTCCTTATCAATTGTTTTATTTATTTATTTTTTTACCATTGTTTAACTAGGAAAATCCCATTGAGATGGTAGATCTCTTTTTAAAGACAGGCCTGGGCCTGAAGGCAACCTATTGTACAGGTTTATGTGGTACGGGGGAAACCGGAGTACCCAGAGAAAACCCACACAAGCACAAGAACATGCAAACTCCACACAGAACGACCCCAGGTCCGAAGCGGGGATCGAACCCAGGACCTTCTTGCTGTGAGCAGTTGTGCTGCTTTTATTTTGTTCTAAATTCTGACATCGCTTTCAAGTTGAACAACACAACCTTGAATCAATTTGTAACCTAGAAATGACATTGGTAATAATTAATATCAACAAAGAGGACACAATATCTATTTTTAAAGATGATGACAGAATTCCTAAAATGCAAACACAACAAACAGCCTCAGAGACAGCTGACCATAAAATTGTGTTGTGATTTGTTGTTTTCCCTACTTTAAATTGTCAACAGAAAATCAATCAAACCAAAGAGTATCTTATTTGTTATTACGTGGTAAAAAACAGAATGACAAGAGCCTGAGGCAATTTTGTTGTTGAATAGTTTTCATCACAGTTTTAGACCACATCCATTTCCCAGATAAATACAAGATGATTATTGAATAAAAACTATGGACTAAAACTATGACAAGTTTTGACATTTTTGTTAACAGACAAAAACATTTACTTTAAAAAGACAATTCAATTTGATGTTACTTTATGTAGAAAGATGAGATAAGTTGAGTAAACATCCAATCAGAATGTTTTTGGTAGAAGACATTGACATTTGATCCGTCTGGAAATTTTAGCTGGTACAACTCATAGGTATGTACACCCTTTTCACTAATTCAAAAACAGCAGATCTAGTGTCCATTAAGACTTTTTTATTAAAAAGCAAGCACAGATAAAATAACATTTGTGTTTCCTATAAGATTACCTCTATATTGTATACAAGTCAAACTTTAAGAAAATCTAAACAGCTGATTTAAAAATGTTTCATCCATTTGTAAAGATGAATTTTAGAAATTAAAGCAAATGTTAAAAAATTATTTTTAGCTGACTAAATTAATTAAAGATTTATTAAACTAATAACTATATTAAACCTAAAATGACAAATATTGGAATAAAAGTACACTGAAGTCGAAAGACAGCAAAAGATATTCTGTCATAATTAATACTGCTGGTCAGAAATTAGTTTTCTAAAATGTAGGTCACAGATAATGTCTGTATGTCTCCTTCCATAAATACTGATTTAAAAATGTAATGTAATTGATTAAAGATTAAGTTCACAATTCAGGTGTGGCATGTTGAAATATGTACACATTTACATTAATAGCAAGGTCACCCTTGCATTAATATGAATTTATGCTGCCTCTGGTCAGTATAAATGTGTTTAAACAAAGACAACAGTGGTGTAATAGGAACATTTTCTATAGCAATTACAACCCTTACATAAAAGAAAACTACAGAGATTTTGTCAGCCAAACAACAAAATCATAAAATTAACAAAAAAACAGTGGCAGATTAAAAGTGTTTAAATGTGGACTACAGTCTGCGATTACATAATGCAGTGAGGCCTCCTTCACACAAAAACAGTTCAGATGAAAATTTGGAGGGTACATGGTGACCTAATGGACAACACCATATCCTCAAATACTCAACCTTGGCCAGCAGACCAATACTTTTTTGGTCACACTTCCACCTTACTAGTCCCACAACTAGAACTACAGCTGGAAATGCAGCTTTTGCACCATGGTAAGTGAAAATCTTTAGAAACTAGAATGCTTTACCAAAAGACTGATTAAAGTAATTCAGTCTAAAGATGGATGTCAACTCAAATAAACACATGCTAAATTGTCACACAAGCAATCACCACATCCTGGAACATTAGGACTGAATTTTAGCCATATTTGGCACAGGTCAGCTATATTAAAGTTTATTTAATTAGGAGACAAGACTTGTTTTTTTAAAAAGGGAACATACACTCACCGGCCACTTTATTAGGTACACCTGTCCAACTGCTCGTTAACACTTAATTTCTAATCAGCCAAT